>JADBJO010015075.1:0-22500 GCA_016801955.1 Conus betulinus
CCTTCCCGGCCACCGAGACTGTCATCCCCGTCGCGTCGGACGGGGCCAGCCACCTACCCCGATCGTCCTGTACCAGATTAGCCCACCTAGAGCGCAAACTCCATAGTTTCCGAGACTGTAAGCTGCCCCAAGAATCGCAAATGGAAATGGCAATTCCACGTCTGTAGGAACTAACACATGCAAAAGAAATGAACTGGGGAGGGATAAAATGTCGTCGTAACAGAATAGGACTATAACAAACTATGATATACATTAAAGTTTCTGAAAGTTTCACGATAGTATCACGATAGTAATGGAGATGTCCCCGCATATTGTCAACGCAGGCCGAGAGTTGTTCCGTACTACACAATCCCTTCACGACCATAGGGCATCTGTGACGAAATGCCAAAGCACGCACTTGACAGATTCCGTAAGGCTAGACTACTTATCAGAGCCCTGAAGCCCTTGATCCTTGCTCTGAGGTTTAGAAAAGCCCTCGCACTGAAGACTACTCATCCTCGCACTGAAGACTAAAATTATCCTCGCACTGAAGACTACTCATCTCTGCATTGAAGACTACTTATCCTTGCAGCTGATCACTACTTTCCTGGCACTGAAGACTACTTCATCTTCGGCACTTGAAGACTAATTATCTATTGCACTGAAGACTACTTTATACTCTGCACTGAAGACTATGTATCCTCGCCACGAATACTACTTATCCTAGCAATGAAGAACTTATCTATCCATGCATGACGCACTACGTTAATCCTCCGCACTGAAGACTACTTAGTCCTTGCATGAAGACTACTCATCTCTGCACTGAGAGACCTACTTATCTTGCACTCTCAAGACTACTTATCCTTGCACTGAACGACTACTTACTCCTAGCAGCTTTGAAGACTACTTTATCCTGCACTGAAGACTATTATCCTTGCACTGAAGACTACTTATCCTCGCACTGAAGACTACTTATCCTCGCACTGAAGCTATTATCCTTGCACTGAAGACCTACTCATCCTCTGCACTGAAGACTACTTACTCCTTCACACTGAAGACATACTTATCCTTGCATGAAGAAGACTCACCTTGCACTGAAGACTACTTATCCTTGCACTGAAGACTACTTATCCTCGCCCTGCAAGACTACTTATGCCTCGACTACTTACTCCTCGCACTGAAGACTAATTATCCTCGCATTGAAGACTACTATCACTCTACATTGAAGACTACTATCCTTGCACTGAAGACTACTTATCTTGCACTGAAGACTACTCATCTCTGCACTGAAGACTACTTATCCTTGCACTGAAGACTACTTATCCTTGCCTGAAGACTACTATCCTCGCACTGAAGACTACTTATCCTCGCACTGAAGACTACTTTATCCTCGCATTGAAGACTTATCCCTCGCACTGAAGACACTATCCTTGATTGAAGACTACTTATCCCTTGCACTGAAGACTACTTATCCTTGCACTGAAGACTACTTATCCTTGCACTGAAGACTATACTCATCTCTGCACTGAAGACTACTTATATCCTTGCACTGAAGAGACTTATCCTTGCACTGAAGACTACTTATCCTTGCACTAATTATCCTCGCACTTGAAGACTACTCATCTCTACATTGAAGACTACTTATACTTGCACTGAAGACTACTTATCCTTGCACTGAAGACTACTCATCTCTGAACTGAAGACTACTTATCCTTGCACTGAAGACTACTTATCCTCGCACTGACGGGACTACTTATCCTCGCATTGAAGACTACGTATCCTTGCACTGAAGACTACTTTATCCTCGCACTGAGACTTTATCTCTACACTGAAACTTTCTCACTTATCCTCGCACTGAAGACTACTTATCTCTGCATTGAAGACTACTTATCTCTGCACTGAAGACTACTTATCTCTTGCACTGAAGACTACTTATCCTCGCATTGAAGACTACTTTATCCTTGCATTGAAGACTATTATCCTTGCACTGAAGACTACTTATCCTTGCACTGAAGACTACTATCCTCTGCAATCTACTCATCTCTGCACTGAAGACTACTTATCCTCGCACTGAAGACTACTTTATCCTTGCACTGAAGAGTACTTATCCTCGCACTGAAGACTACTTATACTTGCACTGAAGACTACTTATCCTTGCACTGAAGACTACTTATCCTCGCATTGAAGACTATTTATCCTCGCATTTGAAGACTACTTATCCTTGCACTGAAGACTACTTATCCTCGCACTGAAGACTACTTATTCTTGCACTGAAGACTACTTATCTCTGCACTGAAGACTACTTATCCTTGCACTGAAGACTACTTATCCTCGTACTGAAGACTACTTATTCTTGCACTGAAGACTACTTATCTCTGCACTGAATCTACTTATCCTTGCACTGAAGTATCCTACTTATCCTCGCACTGAAGACTACTTATTCTTGCACTGAAGACTACTTATGTCTGCACTGAAGACTACTTATCCTTGCACTGAAGACTACTTATCCTCGCACTGAAGACTACTATCCTCGCATTGAAGACTACTTATCCTCGAACTGAAGACTACTTATTCTTGCACTGAAGACTACTTCTCCTCGCACTGAAGTTAATATCTTCGATGAAGACTACTTATCCCTTGCACTGAAGACTACTTATCTCTGCACTGAAGACTACTTATTCTTTGCACTGAAGACTACTTATCCTTGCACTGAAGACTACTTATCCCTTGCACTGAAGACTACATAAATACACAAGTTTTTTTAGGGTCAAAAAAGTAAAATTAAGCGAGTAATAGTGCACAGTGCACGCCGTTTATTACGAAGGTCAACATTGAAAAGATCAGTTTTGTTAACAGTTATTTTTTTTTTATACATATATATACCAATAAACATTTTTGTCATCAACAAACGTCTCCAAACATCCAGCATACTTATAACTGTCCGTGCGAAGAACATGATAATTATCTTCATGAGTCGTCCAGTTCTGGATCTTTTCCTTTCTAGCTCACAAATCTATCATTCTCCGTACACCATGTCATAGCAGAGAAGAAGAGAGAGAGAGAGAGAGAGAGAAAGAGAGAGGGAGGGAGGGAGGGGAGAGAGAGGGAGGGAGGGGAAGGAGGGGGAGGAGAGAGAGACAGACCCGACAGACAGACATACAGACAGACAGACTGACTGACTGACAGAGATTGGCAGAGAGACTGACAGACAGACAGAGACAGACAGAGAGGGGAGGGAGGGAGACAGCAAGAGAGGGAGAGGGAGATATATGTGTATGTGTGGAGGCCGAGGGTGAGTAGCGAGTCCACCTGCATCATAAATGGAGAGGCTGTCATATCGGGCACCCTGCGCCATCTTTCCAGGTTCAGGCTGACCACCCATCAGACGAACGACCACCTCGTATGTGTTTGTCGTAGTTATCTTCCAACCGCAGATCCGACTGCTGATATCACACACATGCGCGCGCGCGCGCGCGCGCGCGCGCGCACGCACACGTACACGCACACACACACACACAGATACATTTTTATACACACACACAGATACATTTTTACACACACACACACACCACACACACACACACACACACACACACACACACACAGAAAGAAGAGAGAGAGAGAGAGAGAGAGAGAGAGAGAGAGAGAGAGAGAGAGAGAGAGAGAGAGAGAGCGACACAAACGTTCATGATGGATGGTTGCAACGAACTGTTTTGCGATACTTACTTGAAGTAATTGTCCGGGGTACGTTGGGGGTTACTATAGTCTTTACAATATCCTGCCTGGCTGTCAGATAACCTTCGTTTGGACAGGCATTCGCTGACCAACAGCCTGTAAGATGAGTAAGTGGGATGGGCAGTTATTATTATTATTATTATATTATTATATTATTATTATTTATATATCAGTAGTATCAGTACCAAAGTAGTGGTAGTAATAATTGTGGTAGATAGAAATGGAAAGTGGTGGTAGTAGTAGCAGCAGCAGCAGCAGTGGCGGCGGCAGCAACAGCAGCAGTAGCAATGCTGTCATCATCATCACTAAAATCATCATTATATTATTATTATTATTATTATCATTAATATCAGAAGTAGCAGTAGTAACAGTTGAGGTAGAATAGAAGTGGAGGTGGTGGTAGTAGTAGCAGCAGCAGCAGCAGTGGCGCGGCGGCAGCAACAGCAGCAGTAACAATGCTGTCATCACCACCGTTATAATCATCATCATCGTCGTCATCATCATCATTATTACTACTGTTATTGTTAACGACAATATCATTAATACATTTTGTTACTATTAATTTTGTTGCTGCTTTCTCATGCTGATCGATGAGGGTATGGATGATGAAAACGATGATAAGGAGTTCCATTTTTGGTCCATTTTGAAAGGGCTCTACTCTAAGCCTACTTTCATAATATATTCCCATCTCAAACCGGGCCCAGGATACACAGACACCTGTAGTTTTTGAACAGAAAAAATTAAACAACACTTCCAAAAGACGACCCCATTAAGTAGATAACACTTGATTGTGTAGTCCCAGTCTTCCCAACTGAGGCCATAGGCCCAACATTGGGTACGAGCCGTCAGGCAAGAAAAAATCTACAAATAAATGGCTCTCATGGGATTCGAACCAACGACCCCCCACTCGGGAGTCCGCTTCCCTTGCCACTGCGCCACGGCAGCTGGTATTTTGTTGTTTCTTTCCTGTTGTTGTTGTTGCTGCTGTTGTTGTTTTGTTTTGCTGCTCTACTGGCGATGTTAAATGTGTATGGACTACTCTTCCATTCGATAGTAACCATCAGCAATAATGATATAGTTCACACACTCACAAATGGTACAACTAAACGACCAGATACAAAGCACACTGGTGTACACACACACACACACACACACACACACACACACACACACACACCACTAGCACCGCACACGCGCGCACCCACACATACGACCATACACAACACGCGCGCGCGCGCGCGCGCGCACACACACAACACACACACACACACACACACATACACATACACGCGCAAGCACGCACCCCCCCCCCCAACCACCACCCACCACACACACACACCACACACCTACATACAAGTGTACTCGCTATCTTACCATCTTAAATTTTAAGGAGCATTTACGGTCTTAATAACCCTAGGTTAATTCAAAGGGAAATCTCAAACAATAACACAACTATATACGCACTTGCACGCTCACAGACACACACACAAAGACACACATGCACTTCACTTTCCTCACCCTTTCTTTCCCAACACACACACACACACACACACACACACACACACACACACACACACACGCACACACACCACACACATACACACGCGCGCACGCACCCACGTATGCACACACATACACATATTGCTGTTTCAAGTATGAAGGAATACAGAAAGCTCTAAGTACTGTTGTTTAATTCAAAACGACGGCTAAAACAATAGAGTTAATACCTTCGCAAAGCACAAACACGCACGCACAGATTACAAAACAAACACACGCTTGGCTCTCTCTTTCTCCCTCTCCACCCCTACACTACGATCTACATATCCATGCTTGTATACGCACACCTACACCTACATCAAGAACATGATAGAGACAGACCCCAAGAGACCAGACAGAGTAGAGAGGACGAGAGAGAGAGAGAGAGAGAGAGAGAGAGAGAGACAGACAGACAGACAGACAGACAAGGGGGGGGGGGGGGGAGGGGGAGGAGGGAGAGAAAACACATTGGATCGTCTTTTGCCAACACTGATACGTAGTTTAAAGCATTTTTGCCGTGATGACTTTCTTTCTCAACAACATAAGGACATGGAAAACCCATTGTCAAACCCCAAGCCTGCTTCAGATATTATACAGAATACATGGTATACAATTGCCAACACACACCTGTGGTTTTAAAAACATTTTGCCGTTACTGACTGGTTTCCAACAACAGAGGACATTGGGAAAACCCTCACCAAACCAAGCCCGTCGCAGACATTACAAAACACATGACATACGACAGGGTGCAAAATCACCATTGAATGATTTACAAAAACATCCTGTTGACGAAAGACGCTTGCTCGTCTATTTCGAGGTCGGGTGGTTTTTGTTGTTGTTGTTGTTGTAGTTGTTGTGTTGTTGTTGTTGTTGTTGTCCATTTATTTTGGTTGGTGGACGAAAAAAAAATCGTAACATCCAAAGAACCAAAAGATCTAAGCAATCAGAACGGTCATAGAAGGAAACCACGCCTCTCTCTCTCCTCACTCTCTCGTCTCTCTCTCTCTCCCTCTCCTCTCGCTCTCTCTCTCTCTCTCCTCCGGTACACTTCCGGCATGCAGGCGGTTAAACAGTCTGCGGGTGGCATGAGTACCCCAATATCTAAATATACATGTATGTTCCGCGTGCATTTTATGGGACCTGTCTCACTTTTGTGGTCAGCCGCACACACACACACACACCAACACACGCCGCCGCGCGCGCGCGCCGCGTGCGCTCATCGCACGTCACGCACGCACACATACATACACACACAAACACACACACCACACGAAAATAATCATAACAGAATCGTCTATCGCCAAAAAGACAAGGTAATTTGAAGCATTTGACGTAATGACTTTCAAACCAATCCCCCTTGCAGCGATAACAAAATTCATAATATTCAAAAATAAAAAGCTGTGACGAAAGACGACTCGGGATGTTTATCTCATTTTTTCTAAATAATTCATTCATGTATTTGGGTGTGGAGCCTGGGAAAAAAAAAAGCGTGGGGTGAGGAAAAATCGTGACATCTAAACAATAATTGTGAGATCCGAGCAATCAGAAGCAAAGCCAAAACACGTTTTTATACGCTGATATTCTCTCTCTCTTTTCCCTCCTCCCCCCTCTATATCGCTCGCCATATTCTAGTCTCTCATCTCTCTCTCTCTTTCTCTCTTCTCTCTCTCTTAGTCTAGACTCTCTTACTCTCGTCTCGCCCTCTCTGACAGCGCACTTCCTTGCCCTTGCCAGCTACGGTTAAACAGCTCGGTTTGACACGAGCCACGTATTTATTCTAAGTATACACCACTTGTTCTGTCCCCCCTATGCAATTATGTAGTGATTCTGAACCCGCTTGTGTTCAGCATCATGCCGCCGACGACACCTTTGGGACCTCACGGACTAGAAAACCATGACTGTTTTGCGACCTTGTTATGATCATTCGATATCTCGTTTGGATGTGTGAGAAAGGACCTGAATTTTCTTCTTTCCGGAAATCGACGCAAAGCTGGTATGAGGTGTGTAAGGGTGAAGTTAATCCGTTGCCACCACGTGCTACACTGCGACAAGGGACATGGCGGACATTTACTTTTTGGTATGTCTGTTTGTTTCTGGTTACCATCTTTTCCGTGGCCTACCGGGTTACGTGATCACCCCGCACCCCATGCCTGCTCAAATACACTATCTTCCCTGTTCCACAGCAAAATCCCGGTCCGGACCCCGCACCGCAGAACAAGACACCGGCAATCAACGGGGAGCCGTCATAAATGTCAATGCAATCTCCATGGGAGGACCAAGCAGGACGGACGGCGAAGGACTGCGACCCGAGGGCAGTCTTCGTCCTGGTGTATGCTGATGCAGCATAACTTTATTAGGGACCACAACCTACTAAGACCCCCTGATGTAACGACAACAAGTGCGCCCTCAAGATCGTACGAAGGCCGGCTTAACTGAAGACTCCTCCCCTCGGGGGAAATAGGGGGGAGGGGAGGGGGAGGGGGGGGGGGGAACCAGAATGTCCTCGTGAAACTTTGAGCATACCATCGTTGTCGTCTCCGAGACTCATCAACTTAAGTGACGAACAGCGATTGTGTGGTCTCTTCTGTTCCTTCCAATTGAGCCCGTTGCAAACGCAACCTGCTGGTTAGAGCCGGTCGGGTCAGAAAACTCCACTTCGGCGGCTGCTGAGAATCGAACCCCACCACCTCCCGGCCTCGGGAGGGCGGGTCCAACAACGCCTAACCCTCCGCCACGTTGCTGGTACTGTTGGACACTGGTTGCTCGGAATCAGATCTCGCATGTGCGCCAACAAGTCCCCCACCACAGCCCACCCCCCTCCCTCCCAGTCACTCCTCCTGACCGATATCTCGAACGATCTGCCTGTCGCTGCATGACGGATCTGAACAATACGTTCGGTGGATTGGAAAAAAAAATTATGAGAAGAAAAAAGGAGACCAAAAAGGTTGAACTGAACGTATGCAGGGTCTTCTGAAGGCTGGCTGTACAGAAGAGGTCTCACCTCAGAGGTCTCCTCTGTACGCGCCTAGTTCGTGGGTGGGGGGGGGGGGGGGGGGGGCGGTGTGTGTGGTGTGGGTGTTGTGGGCTGGTGTGTGTTTTTGTGTGTGTGTGTGTGTGTCGTGTGTGTGTTAGTTCCTTAGTTTTAAGGATATGCACTAAAGTGTGATTAGACGGAAAAAAAAAGAAAAAAACGTGTGATTTGGGTGTGTGGTGTTGTGTGTGTGTGTGGGTGTGTGTGTGTGTGTGTTGTGTGGTCTGTGATGTTGAGTGGTGTTCTGTGGTGTGTGTGTGTGTGTTGTGTGTGTGTGTGTGTGGTGCGCGCGCGCAAAGACAGAGAGGACGAGAGAGAGGCCTGGGATATAGTGACAAGAGGGGAAGTTCGGGCTGGGTGATCAGATAGGTAGATGTATTTATTAATGGCTCCGTTTATCCTAGCCTTCTAGTGGATGTTGATCGTCGGAAGACCAGCCTATCAGATAACAAGTTCCAGAGGAGTGGTGTGTGTGTGTGTGTGTGGGTCTGTGTGTGTGTGTGTTTGTGGGTGTGGGTGTGTGTGTGTCTGCTGTAAGTATGTGTGCCCGCGCTCTCGCTGCGGGCATTGTGTGCGTGGGCTGTGTGTGCTGTGTCGTTGGATGTGGTGTGTGTGCTGTTGTCTGTGTGTGTGTGTGTGCTGGAATGTTCACACTACACACACACACCACCAAACACACACACCACACACAACCACAGATATATATTCGTCATAGAGTACATATATAAGATATATAGTATAAGCATTTATATTTTGAGATTTACTGATATAGTAGGTGGGGGGGGGTGGGGAGGAAAGATGGAGGAGAGAGGCCGAGAGAGAGAGACGTAGGTAGAGAACGAGAGAGATCAAGAGAGAGGAAGTATGAGACGTCCGAGAAGGTCGTTGATACGAATTGTCAGTCTTTTGACTATTCGCGTTGTGGTGATTGTGAATAAAAAAAGGAAAATATCACGCAAAAGTGGAAACCAAACAACGTAAAACATACTACAAGGACTTCGCTGAAAACCAATGCTAGGTTCGTATAATTGTGTTGTTAAACTGTGAAACACAGGTGCGATTGAGCAGAGAGACATATACAAAGCGCGTAGATCTGTTCACAGATTAAGATTGCGTAATACAGTAAACACTAGAGTGCCCCGGACAGGGGTGTCGATACAATATGATGGTAAAATATGGCTACCACACCCACCATGCAAACAACACGACGATCCAAAAACAGCGATCGAACACCATTGAACGCACGTCACGCTCTCTCGTCATCCATGCGCGAATGGGGACAAACCAAATTTACATTCTTCTCAACGATTCGAGAAATTTTTACGTCGTTACTTCGTTGCAGAGTAAGTTACACGGTTTACAACACATCGTGGAGAGGCCTTACAGTAACTAAAACAACAGAGAAATCAAAGTGGTGATACGAGTTTTGAAAACCTATACAGCTTCCTACAAACTGTCATCCGTGGTATCTAAGCTGTCATTCTGTACACAATCTGTTGAAATCTAAAGCACTCTCCAAGGTTTGTGCTTCTGTCTGGAGAACATGTCAGTGCATGACGACAAACGACGCAGGTGTGGGCATCTAATGCTCGTTTTAACATGGTCGAATGGACGGTCGTTCTCAGCTCTAGATACAAAAAGAAAGTCCATACGTGGTTATAACGCCACCGGAATCTCTGTGTGTGCACCTATACGAGAGTTTAGACGGCTTTCTTTTTTCTTTTTGTTTTAGGCAGCCCGGAGTCAAACAGCGAGCAGTCAGTGGCAAGTCATCAGTTTGGGAGGTTAAGGTAGTTACCTGCCTTAAACGTCCATGAATCACAGTGTAAAGAGAACTCCCGGATCTTTAAAAATCCTAGCTGTCACTGTGTGTGTGTGTATGTGTGGGGGTGTGTGTGGTGGTGTTTGTTTGTTAACGGTTGGTTTTGGGTGGAAAAGCCGATGTGACAACAGGGGAGAAGACGTGGCCTATGATGACCTATGTGTGTTTGAATGTTGTCTTTTGTCGTAAAATGGATGAACCAAGTAATGAATCTCTCTTCCTTCTCTCTCTATCTCTCTCTCTCTCTATCTCTCTCTCTCACACACACACACACACCACACACACACACACACACACACAAATACATACACACACAGAGGGAGGAGCGCTGTTGTTATACTTTTCGGTTGACTGCATGGAAAATACAGTGATCGACGATTTTGAACAGCACGACGCACTCGGCCCGATGTAGAAGACGCAGCGAATATGTAAGCTGACAGCACGTGTGCGGAGTTCCTCTTTTCAGGGTACAAACACTGAAACGTAGCTTTTTAAAGCTAAATAGATCTCGCTGTCAACTGAACAAAGAGTGAGGACAAGCAAAGTGAAGACAAAATTCTTATTACGCAGATAATATTGGAAGCACAGACGGCTTTTTACATCCAGTCCTATTCCTGGTAGGGACTACAACATAGCATCTCTGAAATGAAATAATGTCATCAGAAAGCAACTAAGGCAAACAACAGGACATGCAATAATCAGGAACATCAACTGGAAAATAGAAGAAAAAGAAAAAATGATAAGGGAATAATAATAATAAAATAATAACAAACAAAAAATAAATATAAAAGAAAAATAACAATAAGGAAGCGGAAGGAGAGAGGGGGGTGGGGGTGGGCTGAGATGGGAATATATGGTGGAAATTACAACGTACAACAAAAGTAGCAGGTATAAAAACAGGGACAGCAAATGAAAGACACAACGTAGTAAGTACGTAAATAATTTGGAAACACACAATACACGAAAGCACGCAAGAGGAGAGAGAGATGAGAGAGAGAGAGGGGGGAGGGTGGTGGAGGGGAGGGAGAGGAGGACTGGAGAGAGAGGGAGAGAGGAGGAGAGAGGGATTGGAGAGAGAGAGGGAGGAGAGAGAGAGGAGAGAGAGAGCTAGAGAGGGAGGGAGAGAGGCGGAGAGAGAGGGAGAGAAGGGGGCGGGAGAGGAGATGAGAGAGGAGTTGCGAGTGAGAGGACGTGAGAGAGGCGAGGAGAGGAGTAGGGAGGGGGAGGAGGGAGTCAGGGGGAGAGGAGAGAGGAGCCGAGAGGAGGGACTACAGAGATGCAGTGAAATGAATAATAGAGGAGAAAAGCAGGAAGAAGCAGAACAAACGGGAGGATGCAATGTTAATGGGAAATGAGAAAATATAAATGAAAATAGAAGAAAAATGAAAAAAATGATAAGGAGGAAAGGATAATCATAATAATAAACAAACAACAAAAAATAAATATAAAAATGAAAATAACAGAGTAATGTCTGAGAGGACGGAGGAGAAGTGAGCGGGGGGGGTGAGGGCGAGTGATGGGGAATATATGGAAATCTACAAGCAGCGGAGAGATGATCAGGGAGAGAGGAGACAGAAGAGGGAGATGAGGAAGGAGAGTGGGAGGGGTGGATCAATGTAAGGAGAGGGGAGGAGAGGAGGAGAGCCTCAGGTGGTCGAGAAGAGAGAGTAGGAGAGAGGAGAGAGAGAGAAGAGGGAGAATGAGAGGCACAACATGTAACATTTTCCGTAGTACATAGGAAATACATAGGAGATATTTAGCAAAGGAGATGAGAATGTTAAAGGGGGGCGGGGAGCAAAAAGAAAAAGAAGTGAGAGAGAGAGAGAGCGACTAGAGAGAAAGAGGAGAGAGAGATAGAGAGAGATAGAGAGAGAGAGAGCGCGAAGAAAGAGAGAAGAGGGAACAACAGAGACAAAATGGAAGGTAGTAATTAAGCATAAATGTAATAATTTGAAATGGAAATGTACTAAAACATACAACAATTAGTATGTATTAAAAACAGGGGGGGGGGGGACAGGGTAAAATGAATATGACAAAGTATTACAGAATTCAGAAACACACACACGCACGTATGCAGCAGCGAGAGAGAGAAGAGAGAGATAGCAGGCAGACAGAAAAGACATAAGCGACACAGAGACAAGAGAGAGGACAGTGAGAGAGAAGAGAGCCAGAGAGAGAGACGGGAGAGGAGAGGGACGGAGAGAGCGAGAGAGGAGAGTAATGAAAAAAAGTGAAACACAAATAATCATTTTTCATAAGGCATGAAAATGCGAAGAAGTTATTTTAGCAAAGTGACCATGGAATTTGGTGGGAGTGAGAGAGCGAGATGAGAGAGATGCGAGAGAGAGAGAGAGAGAGAGAGGAGAGAGAGAGAGAGAGAGAGAGAGATACACAGACAGATTCACAAAAGACCCATAGAGAGACAGAGCTGGAGAGAATCAATGAATACATAAACGGCAACCAATCTTAGAAAGGGATCATTGTTACAAAACACGCATGCAAATATATATGTGCCAATATAACAAAGGAAAGAGCTCTGACCTCAAAAATAATGAACAATACAATATCATAAATGAGCAAAATCATCTGGTAAGTGAGATGAGACAAGGGAGAGCATGTACTGAAGGGCGCTTGTGTGCAAGAGAGAGAGAGAGAGAGAGAGAGAGAGAGGCATCCGACAGACAGACATACGAGAGAGAGAGAGAGAGAGAGAGAGAGAAGAGAGAGGACAGAATTATTTTAAAATTCCGTCAGTTTTGCAAAAGCGATATATATGTGGATACTAGGGAAGTTGCATTCCATATTAAGCTCTTTTTTCAACCTATAGATTTTGTGGTTTTATTACACATTCAGTTCGGATGGTTTTGTCTTTCATCCATAAAGCATCAAAGAAGTAATTTAGGGAGCACAAAAATCTTTTATTTGAGGAAGAAAGTCCTTTCAAAAAGTAGCTAAATGTGGGGAGAGTATTCCAATTCTGGGGGCCATGATCTATCGAGAACACACTATTATATACAAAATTGTTTTGGAATTTTTCATGAGAATGAATTCCAAAAGGTTCTTAATTCTATTTTTCTAACTAACGTTTTTTCTGCTTTTTCCTTTTCTCAATTAAAGAATTCTCTGTTTTATGATTTATAACAAACGTAGGTGACTATGTGTAGGTTTTAAAAAATAGTCTACCACAACATTTTTGTGCGTCATGCAGCGTCGCAGTTGTTGCGTTTTTACGATAACTGGTATACCATAAAGAACTAGATTGGAATACAGTGAAAATATATTCATAATTCTCTGTCACTCTTAAACATTTCCGCAAGAAGATTGCTTGTGTGTGCACTCTCTCCTCTCTCTTCTCTCTCTCTCTCCTCTCCTCCTCCCAATAATATCACAAACGTTCTGTTGACTCTGAATTTTTGCTGACAACTAATGAACTGACCTTCCGGGGCGCCTTCTTCTTGTATGGGATTCGTTGGCATGGTGCTGTCGTCGTGTGTGTGTGTGTGGTGTGTGCGTGTCGCCGTTGGTGGGGTGTGTGTGCGTCTGGGGGTGTCCACTCGTACAGTTGAGCCGATCTATTTGTCTAAATGGTGGGTGAGTTCTCTTTCTCCTCCAACCTGCCCGTGTCTTCCTCATTGTCTCTTAATGCAGCTTTATTGGGTTTACCGCCCCCTTGTCCTAACCTGCTGGCTAACTGGCTTATTTGCTAGTGGCGTATTACAAACTCTCTGCTCTCTCCTCTCTCCTCATCTCTCCTCTCTCATCGTCTCTCTCCTCTCTCTCATATTCCGTGATTTGTACGAAATGTGAAAATACATTTTACTTTAAATCAACTTCTTGTAATAACTAGAAACAATAGTGTAGAGCTTACCAACACATTGTAACACACACACCCCACCACCACCCAAAAAAAAGGTGGAAGCCTCTGTGTAAATACACCTTACTCCAGGACCCTCGTAATCATTGTTATGGTTCTGATGCGGGTTTTCTCTAACATTTTCTCTAACTGAAGACATCATCCTTTCACCTTTTTTTACTACAGCTGATTAACAGATTCATCAATGAAAGACCTAACATCCTTGTAAAAGAATGGATCAGCCAAACCGGGGCGTCAGGTATCTTCAACTGTCTGGCCTTTTGCACATGATGCTGCTGCTTCTCTTGATTCAAATCACTGATAAAACCAGTGCAATGTGTAATTCTGTCCTCAAACCATCGAACTCTAATCGGCTTCACATAGTAATGTAATCAGAGGTTTAAACGTGACAAAGTTTGATCGGACTGTCCAGACTATTTCTAATTTACGATGTATAGAATCTCTGCCTTTATCTAGAATGTTACGGTGTACTTTTCCATTTGCTCACAGTTTTTTATTTTTCTTACCCCGCGGTACTCATTTGTAAAATTCTCTTTCATTGCAAAATACGGCTCATCAAGCGACTCGTTTGAATTTTTATTTTTACGGTTCATGCAGACATGCAAATTTGTATGGTTTAAAAGTTTGCGTCCAAAGCGAGTTCACGCACACGCGCGTATAATCAAATGTATGTATGTATATATGTATGTACGTTCATACGTACGTACGTAACGTATGTATGTATGTATGTATCTATGTATGTTTGTATGTATGTGTGTGTGTGTATATATATGTATATATATATATCTTGTGTGTGTGTGTGTGTGTGTGTGTGTGTGTGTGTGTGTGTGTGGTGTGTGTGTGTAGATTGATGTGTGTAGGTGTATGTGAGGGAGAGGGAGGACAGGAGAGACAGAGAGATAGAAAGACAGACCACAGAGAGAGAGCGGATGGATGAATGGATGGATAGATAGATAGATAGATAGATAGATAGACAGACAGACAGATAGATAGACAGACAGAGAGATAGATAGGCACACAGACAGACAACAAAGAGATCTATGTATGTACAGAAATCCCCCGGAGTTATAACGTAGGCTTGATTTCAAAATCGTAGGAATGTCTAATCGCTTTTTTTTTTTAATGTTCAGAGACAGACAGACATACAGCCAAACATATACTAATAATATATTCTTACATAGATAAGTATATACATGCTTATTTTCTTATTTTCGGAATGTTCAGAGACAGACAGACATACAGACACAACATACACATATATTCTTACATAGGTACATATATACATGCATACAGACACACATATTCTCCTTTCTCTCTCTCTAATCTACCATGGCACTTGAATGAAATTTTTCCCCTCCCCGCGCTCATTCCGGCTCCGCAGTTGCAGGCCCGCACCCTGTTTTTATCCCGTCGCGGCCCCGGCAGCGGTAATCCACGGGGATCAGTCAGTATCAGGTCGCCCTGAAGCAACGCAACAGAGGAGACACCGCACTGCGATTACACCATGTCGGTGGTGTTCGGTGGGTGCCTGTTCTGATCCAACATTCCAAGGATACCAGACATTAAGCCCCTACAGTGACAACAATAACTGCTCAAAACGCACCCCAGCGTCAGTGAGTATCCCCCCCCCCTTCCAGCAGACGCCACCATGTTCTGGTCCAACGACATTCCCAATCTACTTGTCTGTGCCGATGACCTAGACCAAAAAAATAAAAGAAAATTACCATGGGCGCGGAAAGGAAATCAAAGCTGAGGTCCCACAAAGGCAGACCATGAAGGGCTACAGAATTTTAGTCTGTTTTATTTTCACTCTCAGCAGTCCGGAAAGAGATGATGGAGATGAGATGATGCTATGGAGTTCCAGTTTGGTGGAGACTACATGACAGGACTGGATGCCCACTCTAACGCTTTCCTTCATAGTGTACCCATTCGTCAGCCAAACACAAAGACACCTGCAGCGCTGCTCTGGACATTTCAATCAGAGACGCGCATCCTTTTAAGGGGGAAGAAACTCAACTGTATGGTTTCAGTCATCCCGTGTGTAAACCTGCAGCAAATTCAAACTTTGGGTAGAAGCTGGTCAGGGCCGAAAACTGCTACAAACACATGGTTGTGATGAGAATCGAACCCACGACTTACCAGACCGCAGCTCGCGATGCCAACCACTGAGCCACGGCAGCTTGTATACGATCTAGTGTTTAAATTTCATACAGAGACATAAAGGGTGATCAACAATAATTATGATAGTTTTTCAATGGGCCGCCATCATTCGATTCATTTCAAATTAACTCAATGCAGTAGCACATTACTGATGAACATAAATATTCATCATTTACAGTCTCATAACAAACATATCATAAGCTTATCAGGCGCTTCATAGTTTAAACATTCGCATTAAATCCAACATAGCTTCTAAGGACACACACACACACACACACACACACACACACACACACACACACACACATGAATACCCTCACCTATAACATAACACAGTCACTATTGTAAAAAAAGATGTATATACAAATGAAGGTAAACATTCTTTCTCACATCATATCATCAGAGACGGCGTCCATATAAACATTGCCAAGCAAACAATCCCAAAACATTCAAAAGCAGATTCACCATCATTCAACATATGGTCTGATATCATTTTTAGTGAAAACACCACACCACACCACACACACACACACAACAAGAACTAAACAAAATTCAAGTCACAAGACCAGAAATTAAGGTAACAATTGTAAGATATCAACATGGACAACCATCAAAAGAATATACCCACGAAGGGCACTGTCAGTCATTCTAACATAACTTACGGTTTGACATCACGAGATCTTGCGTAAAACAAAAGGTAAAAAACGCATGTGTCGACCACAGGATTAATAATTACATTGGGTAAATCTGTCGTGTGGGTCCCGATGAAACTCCAAAGGTAGATAATTCTAGACAAAACGCATGTGTCGGACCACAGGATTGATAATTACATTGGGTAAATCGGTCTTGTGGGTCCAGATGGAAGGTAGATAATTCTAGACAAAACGACGGATTTCAAACATGCCACTCTAAGAAGAGCAATGGGAGTTCTTTCTGTCTCTAATCGAAACAGTCAACTTGAAAATTTTTTGTTGCCATGTTTACAATCCCTAAAATCTTGTATAAACTGTATATAATGAACACTTAGTTAAGGAACCTTTCTATCCCTTCCAAGAGATGGGCAATGCAGCTTATTTAATCTTTTTTGCTCCTGTACCTTATTGGTTATTTTAACCTCTGTTCATATGCAGTCCAAACACTGTCCAACTCGTCATGCACATATGTACCGTGTTCAAATGAGTTTCTGTCTCCAGTATAGAATAACAGCAGACTGAACAAAGAAATGTACTATATCATCGACATTCAATTCTCGCTGTAAAGTCTTTTTCTTTCATCATGCTGTTAAAATTTCCACACTGAGAATAAACAAATATGGGAAACTATTTCCGCTAGTCTTCATCCTCTCTTTATCGGAAACCTTTGATTAATACTTCCTCTAAACAATTACTTCATGCCTTTATCAATTTTTTAGCCTAACTTCAGACATTTTTTTTCCATTCAGAATCTGAAAATATAAATTCTCAACATAGAGCATTGACATTTTTTTTTCAAAGTCAGTGTTTAACAGTCACCCTGGAAGGATCTGTGAATTTCTGTCACTGGCTAAGTTGTGTATAATGTGTTATGAAACTAGTTAATTTTTTTTTTTAATTGACAATTCATAGATTTTCTTTTTTAATTTCTTTCAAAAATGTATTGTAATTCTACCTCATAAGTTTCGTTGAGAAGAGATATTGGGCGCCACTTCGGCAAAGACGCTTCGTTTATATTATCACTAAGCACATACACGTACTCATGCGCTTATATTCTGCTGACTCCCCCCATCCACCCCGCGCCTCATTTCTCCTGCTCCTCCTCCTCCTTCATCAAATTAATAAAAGAAAAAACTAGCGTCAGCTTGTGTAAGCCCGATTCTTTCAGAATGTGACCTTGACCCTCAGCTGCGTTCGTTCAGAAGCTCTGTGTAGGAACGTTATTGAGGTATCCTCTCATGTCGTTTAGGCGATAACTGTTAAAAAAAAAAAAAAAAAAAGCAAAACGCTAACAAAGTCTCCTTAAATCAGAGCCGGCCTAATTTAGCTTTAGATCGGTTAATCATCTTAATTACATATTGATTGATCGATCGATAAATGTGCGTGTGTATGTGTGTGTGTGTGTGTGTGTGTGTGTGTGTGTGTGTGTCCGAGCGCGCGCGCGTGTGTGTGTGTACGTGTGTAATCGGGTGTCGATTTATGCATTCAAATTGGTCAAGTCATCTGCAAAGACATGGAACCCCGTTGGCACATACACACACGCGCGCGCGTGCGCACGCACACACCACGCGGAACGCGCGCGCGCGCACACACACACACACACACACACACAACACACAGATTCCAGCACCCATGGGGCAGCGGTAACTTATCATTGCTTTTCTCATCGTCACAGAACAGGGAACATTTTCTTTCTAAAAATAAATGATCATTTGATGGTATGCTAAGTTGTCACGAACGAGTGTGCTGTATTTTTCTCTCTATCATCAAAATGAAAGCTTTTCGTACTGTTCAGTCATGAAATTCAGGACCGACGTTGGCTACACACAGACGTTTCTGTCTAAGATGCATCACTAAGAGTATCGCTTTGAGCTGCAGTCGGCTTAGCGCCTAGACCGACAGCAGCTCAACACTGGATTCCAGGTAGTCTGACAGAGTGGTGAAGCTGGCTGCTACGACATCATTCGTGAACCAGAGCGCACCACCAGTGATTCACTGGCCGGCTGCATCGTCAGTCACCTCCTTGTGACCGGGAGGATACGTGACAATCATGGACTCGGAGTACGGGGTGGCCGTGGCTCGATCTCCAGCTGGACTGTGTTCAGTAACGACACGGCAGACACTGGCTGTGAAGGCTGATGAGTCAGCTGGAGGGAAGAGTACGGGGGCGGGTCCTCGCCGTACGCAGAGAAGGCCAGGTTGGTGTGAGCAGTGACGGGTGGTTGTGGAATGGCGTACGGCCTGGGAGGATCAGCTGGTGTTGTAAAACGGGCAGTTCGCCTTGGAGTAGTTGATGGCCGCGAGGCGATGTTGACGCTCATGTTGCTGGGGCGTGTCGTGGATGATCCACTGCCGATCTGAATGTGGATGCCGCAGGACGTCCGATGCGTGGACGTGAAGGCCGTTTGCCGCGACGACAGACCAAGCCTGTTATGCAAATTACGACGAACAGCACGCCCAGTCCTATCATCGTGGGGATAATTATGGTGTAGTTGAGTCTGCGTTTACGGGACGATGGAGGACGTGTTGTGGTCGTTGCTGCAACGTAACAAACAACGCGTTATGACAAAAATGTTGTAGACAGCTGATTGTTCTTAACTGCACACTGCCCTGATTGAAACACTATTAACACAAACAAGGCATCAATGTTTTAGGTGAATTGCGTGGGGAACATTGTAGATGGAACCACAATCCATAACAACAACGTGCAATGCGCCGAATGCTGACCGCAAGTTCGAATCCAATGAATGACGTCCATTCGAAGGATTTTACTAGTCTTACCTGCTTCTGTCAAGTGTTGTTGATTGTGTTATTGGCTCAAGTGAGAACAGTCAGAATTCATCCATTCCATGTATGCATGGCTCAGAATGTCTCTCAACTTTTCTGAGCAACAATATTTGTATCTGTTCCTCTTGGATCTGACAGACGGCAAGCCGTTTTATGAAGTAATTATAGAGTATAACCCTGTGGCATAGTCTCAGACCAGAGTGGAAGTTTGCTTTCCTTCCCCCATCAACGACTTAAAAGTAGAGCACCTGTCCGTTCCTTCAGCACAAATGAGACAGAACATCAATTCTCAGAAGTCATAGAGACAGACCCTCCGTCCCTTTTTTCTTCAATAAGTGAAAGACAGAACGTTCGTCCCCTTCCTTCCCCAGCAAGTGAAAGACAGAACATTCGTCCCTTCCTTCCCCAGCAAGTCACCATCTATTTACCATCTGCCAGCCAGACATTGTGTTTTGTTGATTTGAGGGAGGCATGTAAAACCGGGATGGTCTCCCGAGATCCCGCAAAAGTTCGGGTGGGCTAAGACAATCAATGAGTCGGGCTCTTCTGAATGTATCACATATTCCTCGCGAAAATTGGAGTGAAACAAGGCTGCATCTTAGCACCCACCCTCTTTTCCATCTCTTGTGCAGCAACGTTGATAGCTGCCTTCGTGGACTTCAACAGGGAGTGCATAACAAGTTTCGCCTGGATGGTGAACTCCTCGATCCGCAGCGTCTTCAACCAGACCAAAAGCAGCAGCACACACTTATAATAGCAGCAGCCGTAGTAAAAAGTGCTGCACTAACAGTTTCAGCAGCAGCAGTGGCAGTTGCACTAAAAGTTGGAGCAGGAGCGACAGCAGCAACAGCATTAGCAGGAGAATTAGTTATAAAAAAAAGGAGGGAGAGGAACAACAACAACGATGTAATGGCACTATATTAGTACCAACGGTGATTTTGGATATCAGTAAGCAACAACGAACGAAAGACACATAGATCAGAGAAGACACACGTCTACATCACACGCATGACTTTCCTGACGTACATCGAAGACTTCCGGTGGTCCAGGGCTTGGCCTCGTAAGGCCTGACAGCTTGGTAGCCACACTGAAGCCCTTTCCTGTACTTGCGAGGCCTGAGGTGAAATGAACATATAAGCCACCGCCTGTGCTGTAAAGATCAACTCCTTGGAACTGGTAGTTGCACATGATAGCCAATACTGTGGTTTTGTCTGCACACACACACACACACACACACACACACACACACACATATTATATATACATATATACGAAACTCGGAATGCGGACAACTGCAACACTACTAAATCTAGAAACTTCTAAAATATGACACAATACCCCTTTCCCCCCTGTCACACACACACACACACACACACACACACACACACACACACACGCACGCACGCATGCACGCAAGTGCGCTCGCGCGCGCACGCACGCACACACGCACGCATATACACACACACACACACACACACACACACACACGTACGCACGCACGCACGCACGCACGCACGCACGCACGTACGCACTCACGCACCCACGCACGTCGTTTTTCTTCCTTCATATATGGTTCATTTGCGATGACTCCCTGTCAGGTCCTACCCGTGGCTGGCAACCGACAGGCTTAGTCACATGCGTACAAGTGGTTTGCACGCGAGATATCCACGTCTTTAGGTATTGATACCAATTTGTTCTTCCTAGAGAAATGAGAATGTCCAAAATGTCCATATATCGAAGCCCACAAACACGAGTTAAAAGAAAGAAAAAAACCAACCCTGGATCAGCCCATTCTCCGGATCCACATTAAAAGATGTATTGGTTCCCGTCTCTAGATCACAGTCCGTTTTTTTAACCATGTTTCAGTGAAATCAGTTCTGTAGTTTTTTGCTTGATCTTGTTGGAACATTCTGGAAACCGTTTCCGGAACCTTTGGAAGCTTTTTTTCACACTTTCAGAGTAATTGTGACACTTTAAGCAAACTTCCGTGATTAATACGTGGACTATGTGCACGTCATCTGGGAAAAAATCATTGTCATGTGGAACTAAACGCAGCTGAAGTAAAACCCAAATACACAAACCTGAACGACGAAAGGTAAACTGGCCGAGCGTGATTGAAGGGTAATGATAGTTTGTACGCAAAATCTGTGCATGAATGTAAAATGATACTTTTTTTCTTTCTTTCTTTGTCTCCCCCCCCCCCCCCCCCCCCCCCCCCCCCCCCCACGCCATCTCTTTTTGGTTTATTTCGGTTTCGTTGGTTTTTGTTTAACAGAAGCTATTATTTTGATTATGAACACAGCTTTATATACATATATCGTCGTCGACGTAACAAATAAGAAGGGAAACTTGACTTGCACTGATTCAAAATTTTAAAACCACGCATGTGTTTTATGAAGGTGCAAGAAAAAGACCAAAATATTTTCTCGCAAAAAAACTTATAATTATCCACACTGAGCAGGCTAAAGGCTGGAAATGCCTGAGATGCCACTGATTATATATATATATATATATATATAGATAGATAGATAGATAGATAGATAGATAGATAGATAGATAGATAGATATAGATATAGATATATAGATAGACAGATAGATATAGAACAATGCACAAAAGAACAACAGCTGGGCTCTTCGTTATCCCAAATTTTCGGCGAGCACTCGTGTATATATATATACAAACAAAGCGTGTATATATGTATATATACGTGTGCTCGCCGAAAATTTATATACATGCATCGTCGTACCCCCCCCCCCCCCCCCCCCCCCCCCCCCCCCCCCTCGCGAGTGTGTGTGCGTGTGTGCGTGCGTGTGTGTGTGTGTGTGTGTGTGTGTGTGTGTGTGTGTGTGTGTGTGTGTGCAAGTGTGAATTATGTGTTTATGT
>JADBJO010015075.1:27500-37500 GCA_016801955.1 Conus betulinus
ATGTGGACGGATTCAGTTGAGCGCCAAGATCACCAAGATCAAAACTGGGCTACACACTGCCGAAGCTTTGCAATGTAGGCCCTACTGCCCCACACTCACAATTCTTATATGGGTATTCAAACAATGTGCGAAATTCGTCCTTAACACTACACTGAACATGACACGAAGTCCAAGCAGGCTGATGCACGAACAAAAAGCGTAAAATCTTACTATTTCCTTGAGAAACGCACAAAAGATTTTCTCTTATTACCATCAGAAATAAAATTCATATCTTTTACAGCGATTAAATACAAACGTTTTCATAGAATGGTGCTGTTCAAACCGTTTACTCTTTGACACTAGTGAATACTAACTACCGCTTTGTAAATGTTCTGTAGATTCCCGAATAATGACTTTCTCATTATCGACTTCTCCAAACATTCCGCTATCAACAAAAGCATATAACAAAGACATTCTTTTTTTTTATTAGAGCTACCAACTTTCAGGGTTTTTTTTTTCCTATCTCGTAGATCTACTCAGAAAAAAAAACCCTGGCGAACTCTATGTATACCACGGTATTCGACGTAAACAAAGAATAAACGTTCAACAACAATTTACAGCCTAACAAATGAAAGTGACCGAGAGAGAGACACACAGAGAGAGAGAGGGAGAGACAGAGTTAAAACAGACATAGAATTAAGAGTGAGAAAGGGAGTGAGTGAGTAAGAGAGAGAGGGAGGGAGAGAGAGAGGGTTAAAACAGACAGAATGAAGAGAGGGAGAGACAGACAGATAGACATACGGACGGACAGACTGACAAAGAGAGAAAAGGCGAGAGAGGAAGACAGACACACAAACAGGCCGGTAGAGGGAAACATTTCAGAAAGAGGTGGGGGCCAGAGGAAGGGGTGGGGAGGGGGGGTTACCTGCATCATAAATGGGACAGGCTGTCATAGGAACATTTATCACCGCCTTCCAGGTCCAGGGTGACCACGATCAGACGAACGACCTCGTCGTCATTCGCCGTGCTGATCCTCCACCTGCAGTTCTGATTGCTGCCATATCACACACATACACACGCACAAGTACACACGCAAACACACACACACACACACACACACACACACACACACACACACACACACACACCACCACCGCACCGCACCACACACACACACAAATACACACACACACACACACACACACACACACACACACACACACACACATATGATTATCCTTGATGTACAAAGAATTGTAACAACTTCATATAACATATCCAAACTTACGTGAGATATTCAAAGAAAAACTCAGCTAAATTCAAGTAAACAATTATACTAAAGGCGTGTTTCCTGTTTAATGGACCGTTTATCCGGCTGTCTTTTTTTCATTTTCAAGCATCCGATAAACTATAATTTAAAAGAAAAAAAAAAGAAGAAAAATACAGATTTTAAAGAGGTGAACGCCTTTTTGGCAGAATTATTCTTTAAAGATTCATTATTTTTGATAGACACTGATCTCTTTCGTCAGATAACATGAGCGCCCTAATCTAGCTCAGTAACTGTTACAATCTTTTTTTATGATAGGTATCCACTTCGAACAATGATTATGACCTGTGTGTGCATTGATAACTATGGTATCAGCGCTAACACACGCACGCGCGCGCACGCACACACACACACACACACACACACACACACACACACACACACACACACACACACACACACACAGGAAGCGCGAGTGCACACAGTCTGATTGACTGACTGAAACCATTTACTGTCAGATTAACTTAGTGACTGACATTTAAAAAAACCCTGAAGGAATTAATGAGAAATGAAAATAATACAAATAACATCTCAATGACATAAAAATCGTAAAGGAAAATTAACAGGGAAACACTTAACATTTATAAGTAAAGTAATAAAATCATAAATAAAGTAATAAAAGTAATAAAAATCATAAATTGTAACAATAAAACAAATTACATCTTTATCGTGCTGAAAATCAAATCTCAATCTCTCCCCCCCCCCCCCCCCCCCCACTCTCTCTCTCAGAACACCATAAAAAAAAAAGAAACACACACACACACACACACACACACACACACACACCCCACCCAAACACACACACACACTCTCTCTCTCTCTCTCTCTCTCACACACACACACACACACACACACACACACACACACACACACACACAGAGAACCCACCCTTCCCCTTCACCTACTCACGTGTATGCGTTGATTGATTGATTTAATTTAACGTCTGTTCACAACAATGGTGATATTAGACTAAAAATGAACCAATCCACAAAAAACAAGCAAATTAAAACGGGCTGTGTAAGAGTTTGTGTCTGTGTTTGCGTGTGTGTGTATGTGTGCGTGCGTGGGTGCGTGCGTGCGTGCGTGCGTGCGTGCGTGCGTGCGTGCGTGTGTGTGTGTGTGTGCACTGTGCGTATGCATGTATGTGTGCGCGTGTGTGTGTGTGCGTGTGTGTGTGTGGTGTGGTGTTTGTGTATGTGTGTGTGTGTGTGTGTGTGTGTGTGTGTGTGTGTGTGTGTGTGTGTGTGTGTGTGTGTGTGTGTGGTGTGTGTGTGTGTGTGTGTATGTGTGTGTGTGTGAATATGCACTCATGTGTAAGGCTACATATGAACATTAACACAATAACTATGAATAACTTAATATTTACAATAAATTTGCAAGTATGCTACTGGATAAAACTGATGCAATTTGTATCATTTCTTAGCTGTAGATTATATCATTTAAAGATGCCATTTTTGCTACATCTATCCCAGATGTGTTGTATAACAGGGATAGCAATAAGCAATCAAAAAGAATATGTTCAACTGATATTGGATGACCACAAGCACATTCTACATTTTTTGAAAAATTTGACTTCCATGAATTTAATCGAATTTTGTAAATGAGACTAGACAAGGATCTTGAACACGGTAATATTTTTGACTTTGAAAGAAGCTTTTCTCTCATTACACTACTTTCTAACATCGATTTTTTTTTTCTAATTTTAGTGTACTATCGGGATATTTTCTAATAGCTCCTTCTTTCGCTGATCTATTAGCCATTTCATTCCCTCATTCCCCCAAATACCACAGTGAGATGGAATCCAACAAAATTCTACATTAATACCTTTACATATAAATGAATGTATTAAGTATTTACATCAAATATAAAATCTTTTCGATCTGTTGTATTCCAGTTCTGCAGACTGTAAAGAACAGATTTTCAGTCAACAAAAGTAAAATGCTATAAATTGCAATATCAATATCAGCTATAAAGGATAAGCCATAAGAATTGCACATAGTTATGCAGTAAATACAGAAAAAACCTTTTCCGAGACAAAATGGCTTTCTTATCTTTAAAGCAGGAATAGCAAACCCAGCCCCTGTGTATGATTCCAAAACTGAACCATCTGTAGAGTAGAAGATACTTATTTTCTAGATGTTCTTTTGCTTCAACGGATATAAGATTGATGTTATCCTCTTTTTTTTTTAGAGTTGTATAATCTGTATCAAATCTAGCAGAAATATGCTCCCATTGAGGAATAATGGGTATTATGGGACTACTTGAAATTGATGTCATATCAATATCACAACTCTTACAAAGATCATCTGCATAATTTCTAATAGGTTGAACATATGAAATGTTTTGTGCTCTCTTCGGGAAATCCTGTCATGAGTCAAGACAAAAATGTCATTTGTTACTGAATTAGAAACAGAAAGACATCTAGTCACGTACTTTGCGGTGGCCCACTTCCGTTGGTCTTCAAGAGTTTAACAGATTAGCTGCTCTGTATGTTTTGAGCGAATTTGTGTGTACTGGCACACCAAGTCCTCGCGCTGGAACTGCATGGCGTAGAGGTGCGTCCTCCTGGGTGGCGAATGGGAGGGTACTCCGTAATGGAGTCATGGACCAACGCAGTCTAAGGGAAGGAAAACCTCGACAGAAAACCCTGGTCCTCCAAGCATGGGGGTTGGGCAGAAGGTTAACTACCTACTCCTGGAAAAAATCCATCAGTTACAGAAACTACGGACGTCAATGTGAATGAAGTCTAGGGGGGAGCGGGGATCGCCGACACCGGCACCAATGACGACGATGGGTCAAATTTCTTCGGGAAGCTCACCGTCCGACGAGATCCTTAGCAAGCCCCAGAACAACCCTCACCATTGGACATTGGAATGTGAGGACTATGTACTGAGCTGCAGCACAGATCGCGAGAGAGATGGAGAGGTACCAGCTGGACACCCTTGGAATTAGCGAGTGCAGATGAACAGGAGCAGGCAGGATGAGGATGGCTTCGGGACAGACACTGATTTACAGCGGAGATGACGAACTGCACGAGGGTGGTGCTGCCATCATGATTAGCCAGGGAGCAGTGAAGTCACTCATGGAATGGACCCCCATCAACAAGAGGATCATAACAGCCAGATTCTACTCAAGGTACAGGAGAGTGACTATTATTCAGTGTACGCCCCACACAATGAGAGAGAAGACGAGAAGAAGGAACAGTTCTATCAAGAACTACAGCTAGGAAGCAGTTGACAGTTGCAACAAGAATGACAGCATCATCACCATGGGGGACCTCAACGCTAAGGTTGGAAATGATAACAGAGGGTATGAGAGGACTATGGGCGTACATGGACTTGGAACGCAGAATGGCAATGGAGAGAGATTGTGCGAGTTTTGTCAGCTGAATGGGCTTGTAGTAGCAGGAACACTATTTCCCCATAAAGACATTCACAAGGGTATCAGCAGATGGAGGAGTGAGGAATCAAACTGACCATCTTTTGATGAGCGGACAGCGGAGATCGTCTGTACTAGACTGTCGAGTACAGAGCGGAGCTGATGCCAACAGTGACCACTTTCTGGTGAGGACTCGCATCAAACTGCGTCTCAGCTCACACAGAAATAACAACAGGTCAAGCCAAGGCTAGACGTCGAACGTCTGAACAATGAAGAGACAAGGAAGAAGTACTGCGAGACAGTAAGAGGCAAGCTGGAAGAGACCAGGAACGAGAGCGAAGACGTAGAGGAGGTGTGGGAGCAGCAAAAGAATGCATATGTCAAGTCAGCGGAAGAGGTGCTCGGTTTCAGAAAAGGGAAAAGCAAGCCATGGATCAGTGACAACAGCTGGAAACTCTTTGACGAAAGGAAAGGAATAAAGACGAAGATTGATAGTACCCGCTTAGAGAGAATCAAAAACAGAATGATGGAGGAATACAACGAGAAGGACAGAGAGGTGAAGAAGAGTGTGAGAGAGGACAGAAGGGGGTGGATGTCAGAGAAAGCAGAACGAGCCAGAAAGCAGCGGAGAATGGAAGGCAGAAAGAACTGTACAGTATAGTGCAGCAGCTGACAGGACAGAGCACCAAGCAAGCAGCAGCAGTGAAGAACAAGAACAGAGAGGCCTTGGAGGCCTGCGATGTGTTGGAGGCCTGCGCTGTGTTGCCTGTACCCATTGTCAACACAGCGCAGGCCTCCAAGGGTGGTAGAGGACTGCTCTAAGGGCGGGTGAAGGCAGTGCTTCTCTGGGTCCTCCCCAGCACCTTCGGGTGTTTCTTTTTCTTCTAGTGCAGCAGCTGACAGGACAGAGCACCAAGCAGCAGCAGTGAAGAACAAGAACAGAGAACTGTTGAAGAACAAAGACGCCAGGCAAGGGAGGTGGAAAGAGCATTTCCGGGAAGTGCTCAAAAAGAGACGCACCGGAGGAACCACCAGAAGAAGAAGAGAAAGAGACAGAAGAGCTTGACATCTCAGTGGAAGCACCAACTATTCAGGAGATTAAAGCACCACTGAAGGCCCTCAGAGACGGAAAAGCACCTGGAGCAGACCAAATTTCAGCAGAAATGCTCAAAACAGACATTGAGCAAACCAGCCAGGTACTCAAACGGACCTTTGACCTCATTTGGGAGAAAGAGACAGTTCCTACACAGTGGACAAAAGGACTAATTTGCAAAATTCCGAAAAAAGGGTAACCTTCGGGAGTGTGGCAACTGGCGGGGGCTACCTTGCTGCCATTGGCCAGCAAGGTGCTCAGCAGGATCCTTATCAGCAGGATACAGACAGGAGTGGATTCTTCACTCAGGAAAGAACAAGCCGGCTTCAGGACAGGCAGAGGAACTGTCAACCAGATATTCATCCTCAGGAACATTCTGGAACAAGTCAACGAATGGAATGCTACGCTGTATATCCACTTTGTCGACTTCGAAAAGGCTTTTGACTCCATACACCGTGACAGCCTTTGGATCACCTGCGTCAGTATGGAGTCCCACAGAAACTGATCTGGATGGTCAAGACCCTTTATGAGGACTTCCAGTGCTCCGTAATTGATGAAAATGAAACAACATACTGGTTCCCAGTGATGACCGGGGTGAAGCAGGGTTGCTGCATGTCAGGATTCCTATTCCTGCTAGTGATTGACTGGGTCATGCGGAAAACCGTAGAGGGTGAGAGAACCGGGATCCGATGGAACTTCACAACCATGTTGGAGGACCTGGACTTCGCGATTGACCTCGCCCTCCTATCCTCAACAATGAACCACCTTCAGACCAAAACAACAACACTTGAAGACAATGCAGCCAAGTTGGACTGAAGCTGAATGTCAAGAAGTGCAAAGCCATGAAAGCCAACAGCAGGAGTGACGATAAGCTGAAAGTTGGAGGAAGTGAAGTAGTGGAGGTAGAGAGCTTCACATATCTGGGTGCAAATGTGACAAAGGACGGTGGAGGCACAGCTGATGTCAAGAAGAGAGTAGCATTGGCCAGCGCACAGATGAAGCGGCTATCAAACATCTGGCAAGCCAACAACATAGGCAAAAGACTAAAGCTTTCCTTTTCAAGAGCCTTGTCTTGTCCGTCCTACTCTACGGATGCGAGACTTGGAAACTGACTAAAGGAGAGGAAGAAAAGCTTGACACCTTCCAGACCAAGTGTCTAAGGAGGATTTTCAAGATCCGATGGCAACAACATGTCTCCAATAAAACAGTTCTTGAGATGGCAGAAGCAAGAAAGACCGGCGAGGAGGTGAGGACACGGAGGTGGAACTGGATTGGGCACATAATGAGGAAGGAGAGAACGACGACTGTACTGTGGCCCTTGGTTGGACACCAGAGGGAAGAAGGAAAAGAGGCCGACCGAAAACAACATGGCGACGAATGGTGGAGAAGGAGAGAAACGGCGCAGGATGGAAAGCATGGAGTGTTGTACGCCCAGACCGAACATGGTGGAGGAGAGATGTCCAAGCCTTATGTGCCTTCTGGCACAGAGAGATTTCAAGTTAAGGTAAGGCACACCAAGTGCCAACTTAACAGCCTTACTATCTATGCTTTGCAATTTTTTTAGCAGCGTCTGTGGAGCTGAGAAATAAACCTCTTGACCACAAGTTAATTTCGATCGAACTAAACTGGTAGCAAGATGTAAAAGTGTTTGAGTATCTTGTCCCCACGACTGAGCATTAATTATTTTCAGAAAATTTAATCTTTGTCTAGCTTTACTTATTATGTGTTCAATATGATATCGCCACTTTAACTTAGGGGTTAAATAGACTCCTAAAAATTTAACAGCTTTTGAATATTTAGGAATGTTGATTTTTATAACAAGTTGAGGGAGATGCTTTGGAATATCACCATTGATAAAAAGCATTAACTGTGTCTTTTCTCCCGAAAGTTCTAAACCATTTTCTTTCATGTATAAGTCTAACTTATCTAGCTCAACTTGATATAGTTTTTGAACATGCGTTATAACTCTCTTATTTGTTTGTTTTCTTTTGTTTGTATTAATCCATATAGCAATGTCATCAGCATATTGAACGAGATGGATATTGTTAGATGGAATGTTTGAGAAATCATGAATATGAATAATAAAAAGAATTGGAGCAATGATAGATCCTTGAGGGAATTCCAATATCAATATCCTTGAATGATGAATAACATGTGCCAATCCTTGTACAAATATATCTCCCAGACAAGAAACATTTTACAAATTGATACATCTCTCCACTAATTCCAATATGTTTTAGCTCATAAAGCAAACGAGCCTGCCATACACTATCATAAGCTTTTCTAATATATATATATATAAAAAAAAAAAAGTAGCCAGTGTACTTTTTCTTCTTGAAAACTGTTGCTTTTTTTTTTTTGTTTTTTTTAACTTGATTCGTAATTTTGACCAGATGATCAGTCGTACATCTTCCTTTTCTGAAACCTGCTTGATTGTTTGGAATAATCTTTTCACAGAAATGTAAAATACGATGTTCAACAATTTTTTTTCCAGTATCTTACCAATTTGCGATGTTAAAGCTATGGGCCGATAACTGCCAATTTTAGATCTACGTTTACCTTGCTTGCTTTGGAACTGGTATTACAACCGTCCTCTTCCAGATAGTAGGAGAGTTCCATTTAAACAACATTTTTGGTAAAATGAGTGGACTAATTGCTGCAAAGACAAGGCAAATGGCAGAGCAATTGATATAAATTACCATCAATGCCACCGGCAGTGGTATTACAAGTAAAACACTCTAATGAATCATTAAATTCCTCAAATTATAAAATAATTTAAGTAATGATTTCATCTGGAGGAGGATCAGAATAAATAGGTTTTTTTTTTTCTCTACCTCTTCTCGGTAGCTTCTTATATTTGGTGTAAGACTTGATGATAAATTATTCTTTGAAAACACTCCAACAAATAACTCTGCTTTTTCTGCTGTTGTGGAGATCGCTTTGTTATCTAATTTAATAGGATATGATGGTAAGTGGCATCTGTTCTTTAATTCTTTAACCTTCTTCCATACTTTGTGCATGTCCTTTGATGTAGATATTTTTGAATAGGAAAAAAGTAGTGAAATAGATACGTTTTGCTTTGTCCACAACTCTTGTTACTGTGATTTTTTGCACGTTTCATTGCAACAGAATTTTATTCAGTTCTGTCCTTTACCCATGTTTTACATGTTTTTCTTTTTATTGCTCACTGCTTCTGCGCATTCTTCATTCCACCATCTATTTCCTCTGTACTTCTTATCATTATAGCATTTACGCTTGGGCATTGATTTTTCAGCAGCGTATAAAACAGCTTTTCTGAAGTTCTCATAAAATATATCGGTGTCTTCATGTTCCATGGAATTATTATCTATTGACAATAGAGTTGACTCATAGAGGTTCCAGTCAGCACTATTGTATAAAAACTTGGGAATCATATCTTCAACTTCTTCTTCATCTTGAATCTTCTCATTTAGTGTAAGAATAGGAAAATGATCACTTCCTAATGTGTCTTCCTCTGTTATCCAACTAGCATTCAGTATATATCAGGAGATACTAACGTTAAGTCAGTTGAGGTTGGCCTATGATTTGAAACATCAGAAAGCCTTGTTATGCCTCCATCATTCAGTAAAACTAATTTGGAATCCACAATATTTTCAACAAAGCGATTACATGTTGTGACAGAGCAATCTGGTTCCCAAAACGGAGAATGTGCACTGAAATCTCTCAATATGATCCCATTTTTTTTCTGAAGAAGAAGGTGTCTTATCCAGTTTGAATTATCTGTGTTTGGGCCATTTGGATAATATACAGAAAGTATATTTATACTAGAATCTTTGCTCATTTTTAATAACCCGGTAATAAAAAGTTCTTCTTTATCTTTAGCTGTTGAATTGAGGTCCAACTTCAAAGATCTATAATTAAGACCTAATCTAACACATACTACAGTCTGAACCCGTAGTTTTAGTTGATGTACTACAGTTATATAGAGGAGGGTAGTAGAATCCTTTGAATTGAGGTAATTTACTTGGATCTGCATACTGAGACTGCAAAGCCAAAATACAAAAGTTGGATAAATGTAGTTCTCATAATGAAATAGATTTTTAACGATGGATCTACAGTTCCATTGTAGAACAGTAATATAATTGTCAACATGTTTCACAAGTGGTAGAATAAAACGTTATAAACAGACGATGGGCAAAGTCAATAAGGTTGAAAGATGGGGCCCCAAGGTTGTTGAGAGCACC
>JADBJO010015076.1:0-5000 GCA_016801955.1 Conus betulinus
CGACGACGGTAGCGACTTTACTCGTGGACAAATTTCGTAACGCCTCTCTCTCAAAAGTACAGGGACATGGCGGATTCTCTGTAGCTGAATGTATTTTTCTGTGCAAAGAGTACTGTGACTTACCTTCTGTCACTTACCTGTGGGTATCTTGATGCTGGGGGGTGTGTGGGGTCAAGGTCGTTCTTCAGGAGGGCTGGGTGGTAGGGTGAAGGTCGTTCTTGAGTGCCGTCCCTGTTGGTTGGGAGAAGGCCGTTCCTACCCTCTCCTCCTTGGCCGTTTCCTCTTATCACTCCCCTCTTCCTTCTCTTGGCGGTTGGGTGAAGGTCGTTTGTCTCCTTTCCTTTTGACCGTTCCTCTCTTCTCCTCCTGGTGGAAGGGTGAAGGCCGTTCACCTCTCCCCCTGGTAGTAGGGTGAAGGCCGCTCTGAGAAAGTGCAGCCAGTCACAGTGGGACTGTTCACACAGCTCTGAAAAGAGTGTGAATTGTCCCCAGTTGGACGTCAATCAGTGATGACCAAGCCTGCTGCTCGCTTGTTGCGGTGCTGAACCGCTGATGTGCTGCTCGGCAGGTGTGTGGTCGATCATCTACGATCACGCTTGCTCTCTGGCTCCTCTCTGTGAACGTGCACCGCGACCACGCGCAGATGTATCAACTGCAGAGGTGAACACTCTGCAAACTACTTCGCCTGCCCAGCACGCAACCAAATGACCTTCGCCAACAGACTCAGGGCAGAAACGTACATGCCGCGTGCCCTGGCCTTCATGGAAGCTAAAGAAATCCTAGCCGCCAAAAAAAGAGGAAGCCACAAAAGAGGATCCAAATCTTCCTACAACCCCGTGGAGAACATACTCCGCCACCGACAGCTACGCGGGAAAAGTCAAGGGCTCACGTCCAGTGCCCCAAACCCGGAAAATCGGGTATCCAGGCACAAGGACACACCGCGCCCCTCTTGCCCAACAGATCAACCCCATCCCATCCCTGAAGTCATCGCTCGCTTCACTCAGATAGTGGAGGAGCTGAAGACTGAAATCTCCAGTCTTAGGGAAAAAGAACGCTATGCTGAAGAGAGAACTCCAGCAGGAGACCTACTGGAGTTCTTTCTTCAGCTAGTGTGTAAAAGAACCAGCCCCTGCGGCTGATAAAGAGGAGCCAGTCCTCACAGCTGGTGAGGAAGAGCCAATCTTTACAACTGATGAGGAAGAGCAGACCATGGAGGAAGATTTCCTGGACAACAGGACAAATATCCTCGAACTAAGTGTTCACCAAGTCCCTACAAAAAACAACAGACCATGGACAGGAATGAAACAGGACTTGGCGCCGACTGTCCAATCCCACAATGAAACTGCAGATTCATCATTGGAAAGATCCCTTTCCTCTATGACTATCTGCGGAATCTACCACCTACTGACGTGTTGATGATCCAATCACTCAGCACAACAAAGAACAGAATCCCCACCATCGACGACTTCTACCCGCCAGTAGTGGGCCTTGAAGGGGATCGAGTTATGGTGGCGACCTACGCCAGCACCAGACTAACATAATCATAGCACCATCCAAGTTTCACCGACCCAAATCAGATGCCGACTAACGACATGCGTAGTTGCCATACCAATGCACAAGAAACCGGCCCCATCAATCTAGCCAACGTATACTATCCTGAAGGAAGCAACACTACAGCAGACGTCGCCTGGCTCAACGACCTCGGAACAGATGACAGTAGCTGGGTAGTAGCCGGAGACTCAACGTCAGTCACCGACTGTGGGACACTGGGCAGACACGGGAAACCGGAAATTACCTTGCCGACACAGTCACCGACTCCAACCTGGTCCTCCTCAACGACGGGTCCATCACTCGAATCAGCCAAAAGGGACGTAGGAGCAGTGCCATCGACCTGACCATGACGACATCAAACCTCAGCTTAGACGCAGAGTGGACAGTAGGAACGGACCACCTTCAGTCCGACCACCTGCCTCTACACCTTGTGCTCCAATCTGCCGACCCTACACCCACGGCAATGGACACCAGACCCCAATTTTAGTACCACAGAGCTGACTGGGACCGCTTTGCACTGCTATTTGCTACTGAATGGACTCCAGCGACCCGAGAGACTTAGGCATCAACATCTAGCTCATTGTCCGAAGACTCCTCGCGGGCCTCTGGCCTGGCATATTTCTCCCTCCCTGAACAGCTTCCGACTGGAGAACCATTGGATAGCGCCCTTTTTGGAGTCTCGGAGCGATGCCTGGAGTGATCCCTGTGAGATAGACTAGGATCAAGAATGGTCTGTCGAGTTTGGGGCCGACCTCTATTCTATTTTCTGTCGCCTTCCTTTTCTCCTTGCTTCCCACTCTGTTTAGACTGAAGTGCTTCACAGGGGTCGCACATGTTCATCATTGATTTTCTTTTTTGTTTCCATCGCCCCACTCCCCTGTCTTCCCCTTCTGACTAGCACATACAGCTTGAGGTAGCTGGAAATTCTGGTTATTTTTCTGTCCCCTCTTCCTTTTCTGTTCGTCTGTGACTCTGGTTTGCATCTTCTTTCACGTTGTCTTTCTGTAAACTGTTTGGTTTGTCTATGGGAAGTTTTGTGAGTGTGCTTATGCCATCAATCACTGCACACTGTTCACTTCCTTGTTTGTGTCCTGGCAGTTTGCATGCGCGACATACCACTTCGTTGACACATATGGAAGCATGATGCCCGGTTTGTAGGCACTTGGAACACGTCACTGTCTTTTGCGCCGACTTCTGTTCCTTAGGGTAGACTTTTGCTGAGAAAGGACCAACCTTCAGTGAGGTATCGAGTGGCGTGGATGGCACAGTTACAAAGACGAATCGTCTGCCGGTTTCAAATCTTGTCGACTTGTTGTCACTGTCTCTGTGTCGCTCTTGTCTAATTGTAGAGCGCAATTCACATCCGATTTTCTTTAGACTCGCCTCAATTTCGCTGTTTGCCAGTGACAAAGGAAGGGCAAGTCCGCTATCCACACTTTGGTTGCCGGTTTTTCTTCGCCTGTTGCCTCATGTAAAATGAATGGATTAATGTCCAGAACTTGCAAGACAGACCCGCGAACAGTGATGCCTCTTACCAGAAGAACATTTCTGGCTTCTCGAGTGGCAGGGTAGATTCTCCATAGTCCCCTGATATCCTGAGCACCGACTATACTGCCTTGTCCTGCCGTTCGTTCTGCGGACACACACAGCTCCAAGACAGAGGTACGGGTCGACATCGAGTCCGGTATACTGCGGTTTCATCCGGTATACTGCGGTTTTTTCAAAAATACGGGTTGAACAGCCATTGTCACTGCTTGTGCAGAGGAACAAAAACGCCAAGTCAGTGAACGCGACTCAAAATTCGGACAGGTCGAGAGCGCACGAACAACGCGCCTGCACGGCACGGCGTTCGCTCATCCGAGGCAAGATCGTTCCCCATCAAGACGAATGTCGCCGTAGAAGCGCGAGCTTCGAAGTTCGGCAGGCGATAGGCAGGCACCACTGTGAAAGCCACCCTCCAGGACAACCCAAGCACACGGTACGCCGCCTACAGGCACTCCCTCAAAGAAAGGAAGGCAGACCTCCACAGACGGACATCGCCCTTCAGTGACCAGACCAAAAGAAATCTGGGCAAGGGCCAACACCGGACCACATGACGTGGAATCAACTCGTACACATCCCCTACCACCATGGAACTGAAGAAACCACAAATCATCCATCAATATGGAGGGACCACCCCCAAGAAAGACAACCCACTCTGCTTGTCAACACTGGCAAAGGATAAAATCAGAGTAGAAAACAACCATCACCTAAAATTATACACTGAACGGCTCAGTGCTAGAAAACGGCAAGGCAGGATGCGCTCTTGTTATCCCAGAACTCAAAACCACCAAACAGTACGGACTACCCAAAGGGATCAGCATTTTTACTGCCGAACTCTAAATCATTTTAAAGGCCTGCGCTACCATCAACGACATGCCAAGACCTCCCCAGGCTGTGATCATCCTAACGGACTCCAAGTCCTCACTGCAAAGCTTGTCGACAGGGAGGATGAAGAATCGACAGGAGCTCCAAGCTGAAATCCTGTTCCTGGCTCACCAAATTATCTGTAAAGGAACAGACCTTACCCTGATGTGGCTGTCCTCCCATACAGGAATCAAGGGCACCGACATGGTGGACAGTGACGCCAAACTCGCCACAAGAACTGGCCACCAAGTCATCCTACGACTATCTCTGGCTGAAGTTGCCAGCAAAGCCCGACAAGCCGCCTACGACATCAGGAACGGCGCTATGAAGGCCTAGTGTACCGAGCGAGGATGGGTGTTCATCCCCATGCAAAGAAAAACTCCATGACTCCGACTTCCCCGAGGACTCCAGCAAATCCTCCGACGGATCAGGACAGGATACCACAGATGTGTCCTCCTGGGCCTGACCTGACCAATGCGGGGCAGAAGCCTCTCTCCAGCACGCCCTGAGTGACTGCACCGCCCTCCCCGTCGCCATGACCACCATCCAAGACTACAGACGAACACCAACTACAGCTGCATGGATTTCTACCCGCCGCACCCAACCCTCTAGACACAACCCATGAGGATGCTCGCCAACGCCCTGATGTCCTCTGGATTCGATGATTGGTTCTAACCCACCCCAGAAAGACAAAATGAACATCAACTACTACAACGAAAGGAGACAACTTTAACGACTACCACCGTAGAATAACAAGAATGACCAACCGCACCACGAATCTCTTAAAACCAATGACACCAAAGACTACCGTGAATGAAAGACATGTCCCTAAAAGCTTTCGCTCTGAGGACGTAAAACTCAACCATTCACGGGGCCAAGTTAGGACTTTTCGAGGTCACTGAGGAGAAACAATCAGGTTTCGAAATACCGGTATCTGACCAGGAGTAATGATAGCGAGTTTCCTCCCGTTTGGAGATGGTCTCCCTCTTGGAGATTATAAACTTGCTATAGGCTCATTTTGAGAAGCATTTATTATTCCCCAT
>JADBJO010015076.1:7500-35000 GCA_016801955.1 Conus betulinus
ACACTTGCGTGAAGGGGAAGAAGAGGAAGGGGGGGGAAGGGGGGGGTGGAGGGATAAGGGAGATTGAAGGGTGCGGGGCTTCTTCTGTGAAGACCTTCTGCTGCCAAATTCTCCCTGGAGTTTGTTCCTACGGTAGAAATACTGAGCACTAACTTGAATCGTGGCGCGACGCCTGCAACTTGACGAACCTGTGTGTGGCTTTGCATGGTGAGACCTGAATGAATGGCCTGAGAGTGCTTCTACTGAGGGGACGTGGAAGATGAGACCATGAAAAAGCCCAGAATAGTAAACGAGACAGAAACCCCCCCCCCCAGAGAATAGCAGATGAGACGGGGGGGGGGGGGGGGGGGGGGGGGGGGAGAATAGAAATGAGACAGGATTAACAGAAAATAGCAAATGAGACAGGGAAACAGAGAATAGGAGATGAAAGAGGAAAAAAAACAAAGAGTACAAAATGAGACCAAAAAAAACAGAGAATAGAAGGTGAGACAGGAAAAACAGAGAATAGGAGATAAGACAGGAAAAACAGAGAATATGAGATGAAACAGGAAACAAACCAGAGAATAGAAATGAGATAAAAGAAACAGAACATAGAAGATGAATCAGGAGCAAAACAGGGAATGAAAGATGAAACAGGAAAAATTGAGAATAGAAGATAAGACAAGAAAAACATAGAATAGAACATGAGAAGGAAAAACAGAGAAAAGAGGATGAGACAAAATAGGAAAAACAGAGAATAGAAGATAAGACCGGGAAAACAAAGAATAGACGATAATAACAGGGAAAACAGAGAATAGAAGGTGAGACAGGAAAAGCAGAGAATATACGATAAGACAGGGAAAACAGAGAATAGAAGACGAGACAAGAAAAACAGCGACTTTGATTCTTCAGCTTTTGACGGTTACGGAAAAAAGACTCCTTTTTCTCATACGTCTTCGTGACTATGAATTGGGTATGGACCACGGGACCAATAGGACGATTTTACCATTCATAGACTGTGGAAGAGGATCAAAATAATGGCAGTACAACATTTGGAAAGGTCTAGTTTCAGACTTACAACAACATTTATCCAGTTCGCATCAAAGATAAAGTAGACTGAATGAATCTGAATCCGAGACTGGGTTGTTTGAAATTTGTGTGTGTGGTTTGTTCTTCGTCTCTTTGTCATCTGTTCTTCATCACTGAGTAATTTGTTCTTCATCTCTGAGTAATTTTGTCCTTTATTTCTGAGTAATATCTGTCTGTGCAATTTGTTCGCCATCTCTGTGTAATTTGTTTTTCATCTCTATGTGACTTGTTCTTCATCTCATTGTGATTTGTTTGACATCTCTGTGTAAACTGCTCTTCATGTCTGTGTAATTTGTCCTCTCTGTGCAATTCGTTCTTTGTCTCTGTGTAATTTGCTTGTCATCTCTGTGCAGTTTGTACATCATTTCTATGTAATTGGCTCTTCATCTGCATGTAAGTTTTGTCTTCATCTAGGTGTAATTTGTTCGTCATCTCTGTGTACTTTGCTCTTCATGTCTGTGTACTTTGGTCTTCATCTTTGTGTAATTTGCTCTTCATCTCTGTGTGATTTGCTTTTCATCTCTGTGTAATTTGCTTGTTATGTCTGTGTACTTTGCTCTTCATCTCTGTGTAATTTGCTCTTCATCTCTGTGTAAATTGTTTTCCACCTCTGTGTAATTAGTTCTTCATCTCTGTCTCTGTCATCTTTCTTTTCTTTTTTTTTTTTTTACATAATATTACATGTGACCTCCAGCAACGCAACCGGGGCATTTTTTTCTGTTTCGTATTTCACATGTTACATTGTAAATTATCATCTATCGTAGAAGGAAAAGTGGACAACGAAAAAAAAAATGTGAAAACAACAACAAAGGAAGAGTAAAAGACGGGAGATTCGTGGAAACGCTTGGAAAAAAAAAAGATAAAAAAGAGTAAAATAAGAGGCACCTTAAAAAGTAGGGGGCGAAGAAGGTTGGGTGATCCCCTACCCTCCTCAACTTCGCGCTCCGCACTCCTTTACCAGAGAGTGTCAGGCGTCGTGATTTGCTGAAGTCTGTAAAGCACTGGTGAATTGTAATTACCGACAGCTTAAGTCACTCCCTGCTTCGGCGGCGTAATGGGTATTTCTCACACACACACACACACCACACACACACACACACACACAGCCGCGCGCGGCACACACACACCACACACAACACACTCTCTTAAGAGCAGCAGACAGAGTAAACTGACCTTGTTAGTGGAACCATCCTGAGTGGGATGAAAAATTGTCATCACAGGCATCCAAGACTGTGATCCACAACCTTGCAGACTTGATCAGTCCCTTGATCACATCCTCATAGAGCCTCCTCTTCATACCTGCAGTACAAACATCAAGGTAGCCCACCAGAAATAACTTTGTCTGTCCAATTTACAAACATGCACTTTCAACCCTGCATGACCCCCCCCCCCCCCCCCCCCCCTTTCCATTTAAGTTTTGTAATAACTCCGCGAACCACACTGGGTTTTCTAACAGGTATCGCCCCAAAGAAAGAGTCCTGTCACAAAATAAAAAAAAAAAAAAAAAAAACCACCATACACAGGGGAACAAGTGATCCGACCCAGCCTGGAAAACCAGCATAGGTAATGATGACTTTCCCATAATCTGGCTCGCCCAAATTTTCTGTTTTGGATAATATCCTGCTTTCAGGCATATGTCTAGCTATCTGTTTTTCTCTTTATTTCTTACAGCAGAAAAGGAAAGAGCAGGCAACAGAAAGACAGTACGAGACAGACAATCACAGAGAGAGAGAAAGAGAGAGAAAGAAAGTGGTGTTTTAAAGAGATATGAATCCATAAAATGGAAAGGGAACTTTTGTTTAAACTGACTGACAATTTGAAACGCCCCTCTGCATTTGTATGTAGACTTCTCATCAGATAATCCAGCTCTGCAACTGTGAAGTTGCGAAAGGTGGCTTCTTCCTCCATTGTTTTTGCAGCAAGCATTTAATCAGTGGATCCGATTCAAAACAGCTTGACAAGCAAGAAATCATGCAATGTGCTCTCTTAAATAGAGAACTCGATAAAAGAAAAAAAAAAAAACCTGGTTTGGCTGGATAAAGGCAAATGAAAACTGAGGTAAGTATGAAACATAGTACAGAAAAACTGATGTCTTCGGCACTTGTAAGACACTGCCATGCTGTTAATGTGGAAAGAACATCTCTTGTAACAAGGTGCAAATGACGCAAAACTTTTTTTTCCTCTTAGTCTTAGGTTTCACAATTTTTTTGTTTTTCAGGCTTACGGGCTATCCTGCAATATGTCTCAGGCTTACAGGTAATATTCAGAACTGTTCCAGGCCTCTGGGCCTCTCCCTGCTTACAACCCTGCATACATCCATTAACCTTATTTACATACTCCAATTTACAGCATGATGATAACTACTGACCTTCTTAATTAAGGCATATTAATTTAAGCTCTTATGAAGGGGATTAGCAATTTTGCTTCATTTTCACACCCACAATGTAAACAAAAAGACATGCAAAACATCAAAAACAGTGTCATTATAAATACTTTAAAACAGTTTACAATAGAGGAAAAAAAAAATCTTGCAAAATCAAGAGTAGGGGCAAAAGGGAAATAACTGGCACAGAAGTTCCAGAAGAGCCTCTGCATTCTAAAGGGGAATTTTTCTTTCCTGCTTACTGATATTATTCTTTCACCCGAACATCATACGTGTCAAGTTGCCAGAAGGCTATCCCCTGAGCATTCCTGATCTTATTCTTTCAAATGAACATAATTATTATCAAGTTGCTCATAAGGCTATCCCCTGAGCAGTCCTGATCTTATTCTTTCATCTGGACATCATTAATGTCAAGCTGCCATAAGGCTATTCCCCCCGAGCAGTCCCAGCATGTGCCTGTCTACACATCCTTGGAACGGATTCTACTCTATCCAATCCCCTCCTCTCTCCTCCTCCCATCCACTCCCCAAAACTCATTCCCTCCATCTCTCCTCCTCCCTTCCCCTCTCCCACTTCATACCATCCTGTCACACTCTAACACCATGACCACAACTTATCCCTCACTTGTTGACGTCTTTCAGCACGACTCCGGACTGAGAGACGATGGAATGTTTCTTGAAGTACAGCTCCTGAAAGTAGGGGTTCATGTTGAGCCCTTTGGAGCCAAAGTGGAATGTGCGGCTGATATCAGGGATGACACACTCTCGCGCCCTTGCGGATGTTGCTGGTGCGCATCCACATGTCCCAGTCCCACTGCTGCACAATCAGCATGAAACAGAGTGAGAAGAAGTTCAAGTCGTCAGGTTCTTCTGTCGAGTACCATGACTCTGTATATGATTGACTATATCATCACCTTACATCTGATGGAAAGTCGTCTTTAAAAAACATGACCATGAAAACATGTATGTGTACCTACATGCTCATATTCACAAATGTATTTTCGTCCACATGTGCATGTTTCCAAACATTTGTGCCGATGACATGGGTGTGCCCGCACATGTGTAAATGTAGACCATTGCGTATGCTGCAGGGTTATTTTCTGAAATGGCAGTTAATTTGCTGGCGCTGCTACAACTGAAATAATCATGTCATAAACTTATTTCAGGAGTGAAGAGTATGAAGCCCAGCCATGCACAGGTAACAGGTATTTTCCCCAACAATCCTCCTATACACACCCCCCCCCCCCTCCAAGTCAGCTGAACAAGGCACCTTTTCTGGGCTGGGCCACTGAGGCTCCAGCTCCTCTTTGTACAGACTCTTCTTCAGCATCCAGCCCAGGCCTGGCATGGTCTCCACACGGTACAGCAGGCTGGGGTCCTTGCAGGAATGTTCGTAGCCCTGGAACCATGAACAATTCACAATGCCATGGTGCTCAAGATGTCCGAGAGGCTGAATGCACACACGAGTGTGGAGACAGCATAACACAGCATCACAAACAGATGTTCTGCTTATCAGATGAAGATAACACTTGTGAAAGCTGGTTTGTTTCAGTCATGTGTATGAAAACACTATTGCACCGAAGCAATGTATTTTCTCCTGAGCCATAGACATTCTATTCAGTCAGACAGAACCAGTGTAAACTCCAAGGAAAGAAGTCCCCTTGTACCAAAACATTTGGCAGAGATTCGAACCCACATCCCCTGGATCACCAGGAACACAAATCCGATACACCACTGACTGAGCTATTCAAGCCCCCCCACCCCCCCCCCCCCACCCACACCTGATTATCTGTTTTTGAGACAAACCAGCTGTTCTGATCAGCCATACACATACTTTCCAGCTGACAACATAATTTCCACATCAGACCACAAAACAATTATGAAGGAACAACACATTACTGTGGCCAGGTTGAAACAGTAATCATCACTGCTTTCGTGAAGACAATGGCTTTTTCCACAAAACAGAACAGACATTACGGGCTTTTGGAGCCAGCAAGCTCTCCTACAACTGGGCTGACCTGATCATTCCATGCCGACACACAATACAGACTGGAATCCTCCTCCAGCAGGTGGCGTGTCTGACTGAAGAAGCTGCACATACCCACAAGGTTCATTACTCGTGTTACATAGTAACAGACAGCATTCACTCAACACTGACACACAAAATACAGACAAGATCACCTGACCTTCCTTTCTGACCATGTAATACAAAATTCTACTGGCTTACACAAAATGACATGATCTGAATGTGATTTTAAAGTTTTTCTTATGGTTACTTTACAAAGTCCAAACAGAAATCATTAGTGTTACTTGTAAATTTCTGATTTTTCTCAAGGCGAAAGGCATAATAAGTGAAAGACCATTAAATTTGTGAAAGACCATTTTATATGTGCGCTTATTTTAGTATGTATATACTGCTACATGAAACTCATTGGGAAGCATCAGGTGATTTTTCCATCAGGGTACCGTTCCCTTCGTCATTAAAAATCTACACGTCAAAGTCAGATCTCTCGTCTATCACAACTTCCACAGCATCTCAAAATGAGAACTGCCTTCATTTTGCCACCTTACTTGGGAAAAGAGTAACCTCTGATTGGTCTCAAAACAACGGTATCAAAGATAAAACTCACCATTTTCAGTTTTAGGCAAAGAACTGTGTGTACTAAAACCTAGTCTGATTGGTCTCAAAACAACAGTATCAAAGATAAAAACTCACATTTTCAGCTAAAGGCAAAGAATTGTGTGTACTAAAAACCAGTCTGATCGGTCTCAAAACAACAGTATCAAAGATAAAACTCACCATTTTCAGCTAAAGGCAAAGAACTGTGTGTACTAAAAACCAGTGTGGTTTCCCTTGGACTGATGCTTGCATAAATATCTATCAAAAAACAAGCAAACAAACAAACAAAGTGTCCTACTGAAGTTGTAATTCAGCACTTCACATACGGGTGCATAGTGCTGGTATGTAGTTAACAATTCACTCAGCTCAACAAAGCTGTTACAGGTACATGAGTGTGTAAAGTGATCATAAGACATGTATGGACTGGGAAACTGAAAGTTCAAAGGAGGACTGGATAAAAAAAAAATGAGATGGTGGAATAAAGAGACAATACAAGTATGCCTTACAATCGGTTTTAACAATAAAGTTATTGTTCTCAAGTTTTGTGGTTGAGGCACACAAAAAATCTGTCACTTGTCATACTGTGCAGTTGATTAAAAAAAAAAACCCCAAAAAACCATTGTTCTTAAGGCTCTTCACTGGTGCTTTTTGTCACTTTTCAGCTCTAATCAATTTTGTCTTCTCTTCAAGTATCTTCCTTTTGGTCTGCTTCGCTTCTGACACATCTGTTTTTTACAACTGATCTGCTGTAAAGTAAAAAAAAAAAAAAAAAAAAAGAAAAAAAAAAAGACAAATAAGAAAAAAAAGTCAGGACTAAACCATAACCAGAGACCCAGATTGAAACCCAAAACTCTCTTTGAAGCAGACACTTACTTGAAAAAGTCGGGCGATATGTCCAATCTTCCTCTATCACAATGGCATACTGAGCATCCTGCACACACACACACACACACACACACACACGCACCCACACACAGAATTGCAAAATCCAGATATATTCTTTTCCTGATCACTACAGATGGGTACAAGTGTTCTTTTGATCTCAGTGCCTGGTGGGGACAGAATAGAGATTTTTTTTCCTGTCTGACAAGTCAACGTTTATTCAGATATACCACTGACCTACCCCCCACCCCCCCCCCCACAAACACTCTCTCTCTCTCTCTTCTCTCTCTCTCTCTTCTCTCTCCCTTCCTATGCAAACACATGGTGGGAATACAAATGTCAACAGGTTTTTTCTTTCTTTCTTTATTCTGATCTTTTGATCCATGGGATTTGTGTGAGGAACTTGTCACTGCTTATCAGTCACAACACTGAAAATAAAGAATGGTTGATGATGTGCATTAAAAAAAGAAAACAAACAAAAACAAAAAAAAAACCCCAGAGACAGGCATGTTGAAGTCCAGTGAGGTAAACCACAAAGTGGACTTACAACTTGTAAGCAGGCACAGCACTCAGCAGCACAACACACTCAACGAGTTGGAGCTGAAGACTGCTTACTAGGCCAGCAGACTAGAACGCAGCTCCAAGGGATGTCACTCCAGCCTTCAAATGCATCTTATGCACAGCTTCTGTGGTTAAAAACTATCGTTTGTCTGCCTTCAAACACTGAGCTCAGTTGGGAATACCCGGTATGTTCACCCTCACAAACCACTGCCAGCTCAAGGAGTGTGTTTCACCTGGGGACAAGATGGCCTGTATGACCATTTCAAGGTCACCTGGCCATGGACTGCCAGAATATGGAGTGTATTTGACCTGTGAAGAGAATGGCCTGTATGGCCATTTTAGATCAGATGCCTTGCTGGCAGCCACAATTGCTCTTCAGAGGACTGACGCCTTTTCAGGATAATGTCTATCTTCATGAAGTCACAGTGAACATATATTGTCCATGACTGCAGATTCTTAAATACCATACTTACTGGCACATTTCAGGAGAAACTTCTGCTCTCCCTCAGTTTCCCCCCCCCCCCTCCCCCTCATCCCCAAACCTTTAAAACAATAACAATTTGTACTTTTTAATATGTCACAGAGACAGAATGAAAACCAGATTTTGCACATGTCACTGTTTAAAGTACTTCACTGTATACTCCAGAACAAGACCGTGCTACAATTCACAGGTGTGATTATCTCTCATGGACATCTTGTAACTCCAGGACAAGACCGTGTTACAATTCACAGGTGTGATTATCTCTCATGAACATCTTGTAACTCCAGGACAAGACCGTGTTACCATTCACAGGTGTGATATCTCTCATGAACATCTTGTAACTCCAGGACAAGACCGTGTTACCATTCACAGGTGTGATTATCTCTCAAGAACATCTTGTAACTCCAGGACAAGACCATGTTACAATTCACAGGTGTGATTATCTCTCAAGAACATCTTGTAACTCCAGGACAAGACCATGTTACAATTCACAGGTGTGATTATCTCTCAAGAACATCTTGCCTAGAATTTCTTCCTTTTTTTTTTGTTTTTGTTGCCACCTTATTGTTATCACTCACTCACCATGTCTTTTGTGTTATCACAAAAAGCAAGTACAGAACAGGCTGAAATGATACAAGTGGACAGATCTACACTGTAAATAGCTTTAGGCATGCCTCGGGGTTCAGCTTGTCTCAAACATCCACAAAGCTGGATGTCTTCTGCTTGCGTGCTTATCAACAACAGTACTGGAAAACACACAGGTGGATCATCACCAGGTTTCACAGGGTGGTTTACCTGGTCTGTATTTTCAAAGGGTTCTGAGCCGAGATCTGTTGGAGTGACGCTGATATATCAAAATGCAAAACAAAAGAACTGACAACTGGTAAACTCCGTTGTAACAGGTTGCTCCAGGCGACTGTGGAGCTAGGCGTGTGACTGCACCACCATGGGTACACATATGTATGGGACAGCCAGAATGAAAGGCGTGGAAAATAAGCTAACAGATTCAACCACTGGTGCACTTATGTATGGGACAGCCTGAATGAAAAGCATGGAAAATAAGTTAAAATGTTATCTGCAAAGGTTTACTGCCACCAAGTCAACACAACTGCACAGACTTCAGTGATCAGAGCGCTGGTCATCCCTCATTTGAGCACTGTCAGAGGGTTTTTTTTTTTTTTTTTTTTTTCAAACATTTCGTGCAGGGAATGGGTTAAGTGAGCAAAACAGACCTGTTTCGGAGGAAACAAAAAGGAGATGGAAACACCTCTTTCCCTCGCTTTGGGCGTGACCACCAGCAACATGTGTCTATAAAAATGTCACGGTCACTATGCTGAACCCAAACCTTAACACAGAGTACCTCCCTTGCAGATTTCCAAACATTGTCTTTTCATGTTCATGATGCAGTTGAAACACGTTCTGTTGAACTGAGTACATACAATTTGGTCTGGTAAGTGCAATGAAATTAAACAGAGGTATGATCATATCATTTTTGTCAAACACGCACACACACATGCACACAAACTTTTCGTACAGGGTAGAGGTTTGAGGTGGCGGTGAGGCTGGCTTTGTAGTGCTGCGATATGCGAGCATTCTTCAACCCCAAAGGTGTATGCTGGATCCCCCTCAATCCAAACAACTTGGTCACTGCCAATGGCTCCTAGAAACAAAAATACAACATTAAACTTCTTCTTTCAGATGAAAACCCAATGGCTCAAAACACCTATGAGGGGAGCAATAATTCTGTTTATTTCAACCTTCCACAAGCATTACATTTGGCAAATTAACGAAGCTCACTTTTTTTTTTGGGGGGGGGGGGGTCCATCGCTCAAATCTTTACCAATATCTCCTCTGTTTGTGGGTTCAATGGCCCAACCCTCCCCCTCCTATTCTCTCCAATCCCCTCCTCCACCCTGCCTCCCCAAATTACCATCATATTAGACCAGGTTTTTCCATTGATGCTGTCATTCTGCTTTCAATCTAAAACAGAGAGAAACACGAACAATGCGTTCCGAGACAAAAATCTGCTTCAAAGCCATTTATTAGCCCCTGTGTGTTAACTGACAGGAGATTGTCATTAAACAAATATGTCTAAAACTGCAACACACAGTTATCCATGACAGAAATACCTTTTAAGACAACAAATAAGGATGCTTCAAAAACTGTAAACACTATGCCATTGCGAACTTTTGAAATCTCTGTGACCACAGAAATTTTTTTGGTACAGTTTCATCACATGACCTATCCACCAGAGAAAAAATATGTACAAACTGAGCCTGGCCTAAAAATACTGCACCCACATCTCAGGCTCAGGAGCAACAAGTCTATGGAAGGACAGAAAGTGCACTCAAAAACAGGGACCCTCATTCACTCTGTTATCAGGACAAAACATACTCTCTATAGCTAGGAGCTTGGTGATGATACTCCAGAACAGATACAAATCCGCACCATGTTAGGAACTATGAATTAAAAATAACCAAATCATAATCCACTGTTTTTCCTTTATCTTGCTCTTCCTCAAAAGTGACCCTCTCTCACACAGGACCACTTTCATAACAACTGAAATCAGCAAAGGCATTCTCAAATCCTTTGGATAGATACATTTTCCTACCATCACACCCACCTCAAAGTAGCCATCAATAAAGACGGTGACCATTTTGGGATCAGCACCCGATGTGGACAGCAGTGACCGCAACATCCTGAAAACAGTGACGAGCAGTTGTATTAAAATGTAGCAAAGTACTGTACTGTGTAATGTGTGCCTTGTATACACGCAACATCCTGAAAACAGTGACGAGCAGTTGTAGTAGACTGTAGTAAAGTACTGTGTAATGTGTGCCTTGAATACACACAACATCCTGAAAACACTGACGAACAGTTGTAGTAGTAGAATGTAGCAAAGTACTGTGTAATGTGTGCCTTGTATACACTGTTCAGTACTGCAGGGCTTTTGTGTACGGAACATTGTAAAGCGCTGAACTGTGCTACACTACACTACACTGCCCTCCACCATCATGTTCTCCAGTTCATGAGAAGATAGGATCAAAGACATTGGTTGTGATTGCTGATTCTTGTCACGGGTTAGCTAGTCCGCTCTGCTCTTGCCATCATATTAGCTACATTTCGACATACACATGCAAACAAAAAACATAAATGAGAGAAAGCTTTGTCAAAAAACATGAAAAAAGGGCACATTTTAACATATAGCTTCATTAAAGATTTGGATTGAAAATAGAAACAGCCAGTAAATTCTGCTTGTTTGATAGTGTCTGATATTCAAGCACCAGTCTAACCATATTGTTCTACACTACATAATATGGAAGATTTCTCAGTCAAAACATTTCGTCTCATAGAGTTTCCCATCTGCCTCTGTTCACGTCAGGTGGTAAAGGTAAGAGCTAAAGGATCTCAGCATTTCATGAAACTAAAACAGCATTTACAACAGAAGGCCCTGATCCTAAAATAGTTAACCAATGAAATACATTTTTAGTTTTAACATGAATTCAATCCTGAAGTAGTAGAATAACAACAGAATAAGTAGAATAACAGAATAAGAACTTTGCTTCGCTTAAATTAAAATCCTAGGTAAAAATGAATAAAATCACCTATCAAAATTCAATCCTGAAACAGCCGACCAATGGATAAGTCATTTGTTTAGCTTAAAGTCAAAGGTACAGATGAATACAGTCACCTGTATAGATAATGGGGACGATCACTGGCGATCACGGCAACAGGCACATTGCTCACTTTGTTGTCTTTTAACTGAAAACACAGGCAGAATAACACAAATAATACAATCACAAAATATATCGAGACTGACACCATCGGTGAAACAAGGAAATATGTGAAATGTACGTTTAACAACTACAATAGATGCCAAATACAATTCTTGCAAAATCTGGGGTCAACTCAGGAAATGGACTGAAAAAAAAAATTATCTCAGCTGGCTCAAAAAGGAACTTTTAAATAGCAATAATCGCCATCACAGTACCAATCTGTGTGGCTTATGCACAGAAAACTGTAATTCATAGTATAAAATCATAAAACATGCACATACACACACAAACACATTAAAACACACACAGAAACACATTTCACAACAACTACAAGGTGGTGTCGAAACACTAGGACTGGCAGCATCAAAGCTCCAGTCACTTCCCTTGACTCCCGCATAGGCACTCACAAAAAATACCATGAATAGATGTATACACACACACCCACGCACACATGTGTGTGCATGCAAACACACACACACACACACACACGCACGCACATACACATTTTCAACCATCCGTTAAAAAAAAGTCACTGACCTTAGGTGGGGTGAAATTAATGGGGGCAGCATCGTCACAACTACAGACACTTCCGTAGCCTTCCACCTTACTGCAGAACATCCGACGCCTCTGCCTTCACCATCCTTCGGCCAGTGACACTCCGCATCTGATACACACATCATTCCATCATCAGTCAACACTGGAAACAGACAGAGAAAGCTGAAATGCTACAGCAGTGATTTACGCAATAACAATGCATGCAAAGGTGAGGTACACACCTTCTCATCGCCCCACAGTACCAAGACCCTTGACCAACAACCACTTCTCATATTACTTAGATTCCGGACATTTAGCATCTTCCTCTTACTTTCATTTCATACAATTAACATAATTGTGTAAAAATATGTAGTCAAGATGATGCCAGATATGTTTTTCTTTTCACCTTTCCCCCACTCTCAGGAAGAAAACACTTCCCATTTCCACGGATATAATGAAACTGCGGGGAAAATATGCAAGCCTGACCTTTACATATGTGTGCGCGCACATGGAAATGTTTCTATCTTGTCCATGCATCCAAGGGTTCATCTGTTGATGGGTTACCTTTCGGTCAGTGCGTGCGTGCATACGTGTGTGCGTGCGCACATGCATGAATGTGAGTGTGTCTGTCTGTCAACCCAACCGTCTGTAGCGTGTCTGCCTATCTGTACATGTGCGTTTATCTGTACATGTGTATATTTCTCTTTTAACGAGAGATAATAAAGTTTTCTGAATCCAAATATTATGTGTGCATGTGTATGCACATATGCATGCACATGCTTGCACATGTGATCAAAAAAGAGCGATCAGATCACCTGAGGGGTCAGAGAGAGGTATCTGGGCTTCCAGCTGCACTTTCTCTCCCCAGCTGGCCAAGTTGGGAGACTTGTTGTGTCCCTCCGCTATCTTCAACCCTGGCCAAACAACCTCTCTACTGTACACACACCACAGGCTGAAGAAGCAAATGAACATCCACAATTATGAGAACAGGTGATTTATGACAAAACTGTACAACAGAAGAAAAAAAAAGAATAAGAAAGGAATGAAACAATTATGTTTCCTTAAGAAAAAAGGCACCTGAAACATGCTTGTGCATTTTCACACAGTTCTAGACCTTCACATCCAATCAGTTTAGCATCATGCACTTCAGCACCATTCAACTCATGATACAATGGACAACCTTTTTTCAGCTGCTTTTTACGGTTTGAAGACTGTCTACCATTCCCACCCCTCCCCATCCTTGTGTGTGTGTGTGTGTGAGTGTGAGGGGGGGGGGGGGGGAATGGTAGACAGTCTTCAAACCGTAAAAGCAACTGAAAAAGAGTCGTCCATTGTATCATGAGTTGAATGGTGCTGAAGTGCATGATGCTAAACCGTGATTGGCTGTGAAAGTCTAGAACTGTGTGAAAAATCTAACTAAACCTGAGCATGTGTCTTACAGTAAGTACTCAAGCTATGATATCATGTCATGTCAAACTGTAATACTATCCAAAACATGAATAAAGAATTTCACTGAAACAGTCTGATAGAAAGAAAACCTGTCTGGATGTTTCTTTGTTAGCTCTCCAGATTCTGCCTTTCTCGCCATCCTCTGCCTGTATTCTTTAAAGCCCTCTGTCATCCCCCAAATACCTTCTCATTCTCTCTCCTTCCACATCCTCATGTTCCTCCTCTTAATCTTCCTCTTTCCCATCTTTTCTTTGCTCTTCACTTCCTAATGTTCCTCCTCTTAATCTTCCTCTTTCCCATCTTTTCTTTGCTCTTCACTTCCTAATGTTCCTCCTCTTAATCTTCCTCTTTCCCATCTTTTTTTTGTTCTTCACTTCCTAATGTTCCTCCTCTTAATCTTTCCTCTTCCCATCTTTTCTTTGCTCTTCACTTCCTCTTTTACCGCTTACCACTCTTTTTCCATTTACCCTCTCATCTCTGCAGCCTTTAACTCAAAGCGTTTATCACAGCAATGATTCCTAAGCATTGTTTACAGCCACTAGTCTACAAGCATTCTAATAAATCTCTGTTCTTCTCTCATGCTCAATTTCTTTAACACCATTTTGAAATCCAAGTATTATTTTCACTGATGAAATTTTCAAAAAGATTTGGCTGTAGATTAGTTATCTGCATATCAGTCCATCTCAGATTTTCTTTTTCTCTGATGACAGGTGGTCACTTTTCCCAGTGCACAGGAGCCACATCCCCTAGCCCCATCCTCATTCCCAGTCCCACACATTTTCCCGAAGTTTTCAATCAAAGAGAAAAAAAGAGAGAGAAAAAAATTAATATTCAAAAATCAACTTGGCACTACATTCAGATAACTCTCCACTCACACATGTATCATATACACACGCACATCCACACTCACACATGTACGCATGCACATACCCCCATGCATGAATGCGCGCACGCACATGCACACACACACACCAGGGCCAGATCCAGGGAGGGTGCTTTGGTACTACAGCACCCCCACCCCCCACCCCTCGGCTAAAAAAAAAACAAACTCTCATCTCAAAAAAAAAAAAAAAAAAGAAAGAAAGCACCCCCAGTCCCTCTTTCCACTGTACCGTCATATTAAACACAGTGCAAAATTGATAAAATGCTATTAATAATGTCTCCCCAGCTCTCAGGAGATGCCTTGAAACAGCTTTTAAAATGTCAAAAACCAATTTTTGGCTGGAGGGCTTTGCCCCTCTGGTCCCCCCCACCGGGGTTTTGCCCCCAGACCCCACCGGGGCCTAGGCGGGCCCCTGGACCCCGGTCTAAAACATTTACCAGCACCCCACCTTAAAAAACTCTGTGATCCAGCCCTGCACACACATACACACACACAGAGTTCAGCAGCTCACCCCCCTTTCTTGGTGACAAAAGCCCACGTGTCACGCCAGCCCAGCTTGACGATGCTCTCACTGCCAAGGTTCTTCAAGTACTCTCTGGCCGCCTGTTTCAACTGGAAAGAGCCCTCATCCTGCACATACATGACCTTGTCCACTCAAAGACTGTATCTTCTACCCAGTCTGACAACTACTTTGTTTTAACCACAGAGGTTACAACAAAAAATCAGTTGTATTTCTACCATATGCCCCAAATTAAATGCATAATTATTCAGCTTCCCATTCTCCCTTTGCCGATTTGTGACACATCATATCTTGACAGAGGGAGCCATTCTACAACAATACATTTTCGACAGGGAAAGCAAACCAACTGAAAACAGAGAAATGTGCACAGGCACATAGTTACACAACAGACACACACACACACACACACACACACACACACACACACACACACACAAACACACACACACACACACATACGCACACATGCAACGCACATCCACACTCTCACACACACACACACACACACACACACACACACACAATCCAACATCAACTGGCACCAAAGTGGCGAGTGAAACTCAGGTAAGCCTGCCCCGTACCTTGATGGTCATGAGGAGGATGCGCCCAGGACTGACCATGTTGAGGAAGAGCACCATGGAGTCATCTTCCTGCTGACTGTACGTGTCAAACACCCTCTTGGCCATCACGCTGCCCTGAAACAGCCAACAACAAACGTCTACCTCTGGGTCCCTTTGCTGGCTTCTTGTCTTATCTGTTTGCATTCATTCACATTAAAAAATAAAGACATGGAAGACCTGGACTGAAGGTTCTCTGTCTCTGGATATATTATTTCAAAGTATTTCATAAATGCTTTCAGACACAGGAACAATGACAAATTATTGCATGAATATTTCAACGGAATCCCTCAGTCTTCACCACCAACACAACCAAAAGGAAATTTACTGTGGTGAATTTTTGAGAGTGCAAGAACTGCTCACAGTTGAATTGTCAAGTCTTGTGGGTGACAGAGTACAGTTCAAAATTGTAGTTGATTGAAAGAGGTGAGAGATGGGAGTTAAAACTGGGAGGCAACTCGACGCCAACATTTTTGTTGAGACTTGGGCATTTCCATTTGATTCGTTTAACTTCCTTTATTTTGTATCAACATTCATGTTGTTAAGAGTACAGGACAATCACTTCACCAATGTACTGTTCTGTGTGCGAAGGTGGGCGCAGACAGCTGTCGGCAGACAGAAGAGAACAAATTCAGCTGCCTGCGACCATCCTTGAATTCCCTCCCATTCCTAACTCCATCCTGTACCTCTATAGACCACCTACAGTTTTAAACTCCACTCAGTCAGCCACACAATTGACCATACAGTTGTGAATGGTTCTTACTCAACAACTCAACACTGCAAATTTCCACTTAGAGCTTCCAGTTAAAGTATCCCCATTTGAATTTCTTTCGTTTTCAGGTGTTTGTTTGCTTGGGGTGGGGGTGGGGGTGGGGGTGTGTTCCTGACAGTCCTAGTAAGGTAACATAAGGTACGGTAAGGTAATGTTGCTTATAGCCCAGGCAACCGCAAAAGGACTGTCACCATGTCGAAGTCAACTCACAAGTCATTATTTGAAAAAAAAAAAAAAAAAAAAAAAGCGAAACTCATACTAGTAGCTAGCAAGTGAAAACCGTTACAACACTGGCAAGTTATAAATGCAAATCATTAAATAAACACCAAACAGAATTCAAATACAGACCCCCAAAAGTTGAAATCAGTTCAGGCAAAGAGCTGGGAAAATTAAAATGAGTAACACACATCAGATGGAATGCATTCACAACATTATTAGGAAAAAAATAAAACTAAATGGGACTCCTCCCTCTGCCAACGAACCCTTCCCCCTTACCTCCCCCATCATTCCTTCCAACCTCCTCCCCCATCATCCATCCCTTACCAATCCTCTATACCACCTCTCTCTGTCAGAGCTGTTTGATCAAATCTAATACAATGCCATAAAACACACACACACACACACACACACACACACACACACACACACACACACTTTCTACATTCGTTACACAGATTCCCTCACCGTTGCCTGATTCAAGACAATAATATGAACTCCCCTGTTGACATCAAAGCCTCATCCTGCAGAACCTGAAAATGATTAAAAACCAGTCAAGAACTGTAACAGAAGCAGTTTGCACAAGACTACAACAAATCCAGTTCATATAGTACTTCAGTTCTATCATAAAGCTTTCATATATATATATATATATATATATATATATATATATATATATATATATATATATATATATTACACTATGTACTTTTTACAACAACAATAAAGATCTCTACAACCACCCTGCACCCAACAACAAAAAATTCAGCAAGTGAGACTGAAATACACACATGACAGACAAACACTCAGACTGAGACAAAGTGATTCACAAAAACAGTCATACAAATAATGACTTGCAAACAGAAGCAAAGCATTCAAATCAACACCATTCAAATATTTTTTTAAAAAAAAAAAAAAAAGGAAAATTTTAAGAAGGCTAAAACAAACAAACAAACAAAATTCTTCAGTTAACATTACAAACAAAAATGTGGTTCTTGTATGACTTTTCATCTGTTAAAGAATGATGCCTTTAAAAAAGTGTACACAAACATTGATGGAACAGTGTGGGACTGGTTTTGTGGGCCAAAAGACAACATATTCCAATGACTGGCAAACTGTTTCAGGAAAGCTTTGTTCCTGACTGCATTTGGTATGTTTCAGGAATTTGTAACCTCAAATCCTTGGCTTCAAACAAAAAAGCTAAAATGCTGTTACATTCATCAGTCCTGCCTCAGAGATCACAGGGCTGATATCAGCTGATACACAGCTGACGATTAAACAAGTCATTTGCCAGACCTCATTACAGGTTACAGCCCTGAAAATGCGTCAAACGTAGACAGAACAGGACTTGCATCAAGCTCTACCATCCAAATCAGTGTTGGTGACTGGCAAAGACAATCCTGGTGTGAAAATATTCAAGAAAAGGGTTACAATGCTGCTGTGTCTTAGCACCAGTGGAAATAAACTAAGCCACTTGTCACAGGCAGGAGCATGAACTCAGGATGCTTTCAGGGTTTGGAAATGGCCTCTCTTGCTACTGATTATAAATTCAACAAAAAGACATGGATGACCACCACAGTACTCACTGGATGGGCTGATTACCTCAACAAGATGAAAATCTTACAGTGACACATCTGCTTGCTTCTAGACAACTGTTCAATTCACCCCCACATCCAAATTCCAAAGGTGAAATTTGGTACGATGCCACCAAACTCCATTTCACAACTGCAGCCTCAGGGTACTGGCATAGCGCAAAGTGTAAAACCATGATATATAATGTGCCTTCTTCATTACATCCTGTTTTCAAATCGAACAAGGGGAATCTGCTGCCGGCTCTGATCTGCACAGACCAGCCAGTCGCTCGATGCTATCGTTTGGCTGATGAAAGCCTGGAGCCTGATGAAATCCCTGCACATGACCAACTGTTTCAACAAGTGTGCATTCTTTGCTGTGTAAATGTGTGTGTTTGTGTATCTGTATGTATGCGCCCAGATCTCTGAATGTGTGACTAACCCTCAGTGTGTGTGTGTGTGTGTGTGTGTTTGTGTGTGTTTGACTATGTGCATGCATGATGTCTGTCCGTGTTATTCTGTGTATGTTTGTAAATAGGAGAAAAAGGGAATAGGACTCTCTTGAGCAAACATTTAAGTTTTTCCAGCATGTCGAACGAGAAACTTATATACGTTTCTCCTACCATTGCAAAATTACAACAGAATCAATACCTACAATTCTTTTTCCATTCTGCTACACACACACACACACACACACACACTGACTGACTGACTGAAACCATTTACTGTCAGATTAACATAGTGTTGTACTGACCACACACACACACACACACACACACACACACACACACACACACACACACATGCACTGTGCATGCGCACATGCATGCACACACACACACACACTGAATGCACAAAGTGAGAGAGGAATTGGTTTACCATCAGACAGTTTGATTCACGCACAAGAACATAAGGAAAATTGTTAACAACTATACTGTACAATATGTTTCAAACAACAACAACAATAGAGCCAAACCAGACACAAACAGCTTAATGAGCATGCTTTTAGAAGTGAGGGGTCTGTGAAACCCACAAGGCGGGAATGAGAAGTACTGACACTTTTTTTTCCTTATGAAAAGCAGGTCTGTGAGACCAACTATGGATCAATAGATTGCTGAAACAAAAAATTGTTCATTTGGTTAACAAAGACAAGAGACGTTATGCACGCATGGTTGTCATGTAGCAGGTGCAGAATGTCTAAAGTTTCAGGTCATCTTGAAAATTTTATTTTCTTTTGCGAATTCTAAGTCGAGCTATGGTGACGATAAAACTTACAGGTCCTAGGTAACTATATATATATATATATATATATATATATATATATATATATATATATATCACTTTATGAAATACATGGACCTTACAGGATCCACACTGTCATCCATGTAAAATCAAAACTTTCATTCAACAAGGCTTTAGACTCTCCTCTATTCAGACCTGATTTTTCACAGTTGTAACTGGGAGATTCCACTGAAGTCTTTTCCTCAAAGAACCAGTATTTTCTGCATTAATTCAGCATCACCACCGACATGAGGTTCCACACTTACCGGAGTACCATCCACAGCCACGAAGGCCTTGTCCTTGCTGGACACTATCTCCACGGACACCGTGCGCGCGACTTCTTCCCACCTCCTCCTCCTCCTCCTCCTCCGGACACATATTTCAGGTCACTGAATCCCTCATCATGATGACCTGGCACATCTAGATTCACATACACGCAAATGTACGGTTGCACGTTGATCAACGATGAAAATCTGATAAGTTGATTTGGGGCATTTTTTTTTTTCTTTTCTATTTATGCACCTCAGGATACCTAATTCAGTGCAACATACTGTGGGAAAAACATTTCTTACTGATCTCAAATTCAGGCAGCTATCTTTACAATTCTGCATCCCACCCCCTCCCCCACCTCTCCCAAATCGTCCATGATGTATACAAAATACACACTGACCCCATGTTCATTGTTCAGGTAACAACACAAGTTCTTAGTTTAACACTCTTACATAGATGTTTAACTGAAGACAAATCAATACAAACACACTCATACACACACCTTCTCTTGCCCTCACACACACACACACACACACACAACTTGTAAACGTGAACTTGTTTCCCTGTACAGCTCCAAGCTGTAACTATTTCTCTTACAAATGAAGGAAAACCTTCCAGTTCTTTTGAAATGAGGCATGGCAAACTGTACAAGAGAAACAAGTCCCCTGTGTATGTGTGTGAGTGTGTGTGTGTGTGTGTGTTTGTGTGTGTGTGTGTGTGTGTGTGTGTTTGTGTGTTTGTGTGTGTGTGTGTGCGCGCGCGCGCGCGCGCGTGCGAGAGAGAGAGAGAGAGAGAGAGGGGTTGGGGGGAGACAGAAAGAGAATCAGGTGTGATAGGAACAAACATACTGATAGAGAGAGAACAGTGTGAGCGAGAAAGTGCATGCATGTATGTGTGTGTGTGTTGTGTGTAAGTGTGTGTGGGTGCTTGGGAATGATTGTGTATATGTGTATCTGTGTGTGTGCGCTTGTACATGTGAAGAAGGAAAAGGTAAATGTGCAATTAAAAACAAACATGACTGAAGACAGCAGTGTGTGTGGGAAGGGGTGGGGGCGTGAGTGGGTGGGTGGGTGTCGGTATGCATGCATGCATAAGCATTTGTGGGTGTGTGTGTGTGGGGTGTATTTTATTTTCCTCGCCTTCTGTTATCATTCTGTCCCAACTATCACTCCCCGCTTACAAGCGTAAATGTTAACCAAGCATTGCGTATGTCCTGCTTGGTGCTCCCCACACACCACATGCACACTAAACACACACACATAATAAATACATAAACACCCCCCACATGTATTCTATATGTAAGCAAACACTTTATACAGTTTTCATTATTGCTCAGCCGACCACGAAGAGCCTTTCTGAGCTGTCAAACTCATACTGGGAAAGAAATGTCACATCCCGAATGAATAAAAAAAAAAGACTATATCCTGGAGAAGAAACAAACGACCAAAGCAAAATCATGACAAGGCAGTTGAACTACAGGCCCCCTTATGGCGGCTAGGACTCAGCTACACTGACTGAGAGTGCCAGACCTTTGATTTCTCACTCCCAGATTAAAGAAACTGTCAAAAAACAACAACAACAACAAAACTCTAAATGCCACAAGAAATACCTTTTCAAAAATATGGCAGAAAAAACAGACTCCCCCCCCCCCCCCCCCCCCCCTTCTCCCATCCTCCAACACGTGGTGAAAGACTGATCTCAAATGGTCTCAGTTCGGCAAAAGAAAAGTGAATCTCCTCATTTTTAATCCACCATTTGCTATACTGTCCCAGGCTGTTAATTTTCAGAGCCCATTCTTTCTTTTGGCCTGGATCAATGTGGAAAATGTACAATGACAATGATAGCAGAGTTACTTTTTTTTTTTGGGTGTGCATCTATATGCAACACACTGTCTCACCGTTTAAGTGACAAGCTGTAACATACAATACTGCCAGACTAGTTTCATTCAACAGCTGATGGTTTCCGACTCATTACATCACAGTACCGATACACGGCGCTATTTCATCACAGTACTGATACATGGCGCTATTTCATCACAGTACTGATACATGAAGCTATTTCATCACAGTACCAATACATGGTGCTATTTCATCACAGTACTGATGCACAGCACTATTTCATCACAGTACCAATACATGGCGCTATTTCATCACAGTACCAATACATGACGCTATTTCATCACAGTACTGATGCATGACGCTATTTCATCACAGTGATGATGATACACAGCACTATTTCATCACAGTACTGATATATGACGCTATTTCATCACAGTACTGATGCATGACGCTATTTCATCACAGTACTGATACACAGCACTATTCATCACAGTACCAATACATGCCGCTATTTCATCACAGTACTGATGCATGACGTTATTTGATCACAGTACTGATACATGGCGCTATTTCATCACAGTACAATACATGGCGCGATTTCATCACAGTACAGTACTGATACATGATGCATGCTATATTTCATCACAGTACTGATACATACATACATGCTATTTCATCACAGTACTGATACACAGCGCTATTTCATCACAGTACTGATGCTATGCATGATCACGCTATTTTTTCATCACAGGACTGACACATCATGCTATTTCATCACAGTACCAATACATGGCACTATTTCATCACAGTACTGATACATGACGCTATTTCATCACATTTCATCACAGTACTGATACATCATGACGCTATTTCATCACAGTACTGATGCATGGCGCTATTTTCATCACACAGTACAATACATGGCGCTATTTCATCACAGTACTGATACACAGCGCTATTTCATCACAGTACTGATGCATGGCGCTATTTCATCACAGTACTGATACATGGCGCTATTTCATCACAGTACTGATGCATGACGCTATTTCATCACAGTACAGTACCATACATGCTTTCACAGTACATCACAGTACTGATACATGACGCTATTTCATCACAGTACCAATACATGGCGCTATTTCATCACAGTACTGATACATGCGCTATTTTTCATCACATTTTAGTACTGATCACAGTACCATTTCATACATGACGCTATTTCATCACAGTACTAATACATGACGCTATTTCATCACAGTACTGATACATGGCGCTACGCTTTCATCACAGTACTGATGCACATGCGATATTTCATCACAGTACTGATACACGCGCTATTTCATCACAGTACTGATACATGGCGCTATTTCATCACAGTACTGATACACAGCGCTATTTCATCACAGTACTGATACATGACGCTATTTCATCACAGTACCAATTGACGCTATTTCATCACAGTACTGATACATGGCGCTATTTCATCACATACTGATACATGCTATTTCATGCTATGGCGCTATTTCATCACAGTACTGATACATGATCGCTATTATTTCATCACAGTACTGATACATGACGCTATTTCATCACAGTACTGATACATGGCGCTATTTCATCACAGTACTGATACATGCGCTATTTCATCACAGTACTGATTTATCACAGCGCTATTTCATCACAGTACTGATACATGACTGATACTGACGCTTTCATCACAGTGCTGATACAGTACTGATACGCTATTTCATCATCACAGTACTGATACATGACGCTATTTTCACATCACAGTACTGATACATGACGCTATTTCATCACAGTACTGATACACAGATACATGCGCTATTTCATCACAGTATACATGGCGCTATTTCATCACAGTACTGATACATGAGCGCTATTTCATCACAGTACAGATATATGACGCTATTTCATCACAGTATTGATACATGGCGCTATTTTCATCTGATACACAGCGCTACTGTACTGATACATGCGCTATTTCATCACAGTACTGATACATCACGCGCTATTTCATCACAGTACTGATACATGGCGCTATTTCATCACAGTACTGATACATGACGCTATTTCATCACAGTACTGATACATGACGCTATTTCATCACAGTACTGATGCATGGCGCTATTTCATCACAGTACTGATACATGGCGCTATTTCATCACAGTCTGATACACAGTACGCTACATGGCGCTACATCACAGTACTGATACATGCGCTATTTCATCACAGTACTGATACATGACGCTATTTCACACAGACGCTACGCTATTTCATCACAGTACTGATCACATGGCGCTATTTCATCACAGTACTGATACACAGCGCTATTTCATCACAGTACTGATACATGACGCTATTTCATCACAGTACTGATGCATGACGCTATTTCATTTCACAGTACTGATACACAGCGCTATTTCATCACAGTACTGATACATGACGCTATTTCATCACAGTACAGTGATATACATGGCGCTATTTATTTCATCACAGTACTGATACATGACGCTATTTCATCACAGTACTGATACTGACGCTACATGACGCTATTTCGCGCGCTATTTCATCACAGTACTGATACATGACGCTATTTCATCACAGTACTGATGCATGGCGCTATTTCATCACAGTACTGATACATGTACGCTATTTCATCACAGTACTGATGATCATCACAGTACATGGCGCTATTTCATCACAGTACTGATACATGGCGCTATTTCATCACAGTACTGATACATGGCGCTATTTCATCACAGTACATCACAGTACTGATACATGACGCTATTTCATCACAGCGCATGACGCTATTTCATCACAGTACTGATACATTCATTTCATCACAGTACTGATACACAGCGCTATTTCATCACAGTACTGATACATGACGCTATTTCATCACAGTACTGATACATGACGCTATTTCATCACAGTATTGATGTACTGATTTTCACAGCATGCGCTATTTCATCACAGTACCCATACATGATGCTATTTCATCAGTACAGTATGCGCATTTCATACATGACGCTATTTCATCACAGTACCGATACATGGCGCTATTTCATCACAGTACTGATACATGGCGCTATTTCATCACAGTACTGATACATGGCGCTATTTCATCACAGTATGATACACACGCTATTTCATCACAGTACCGATACATGGCGCTATTTCATCACAGTACCGATACATGGCGCTATTTCATCACAGTACCGATACATGACGCTATTTCATCACAGTACCGATACATGGCGCTATTTCATCACAGGATACATGGCGCTATATTTCATCACAGTACCGATACATGGCGCTATTTCATCACAGTACCGATACATGGCGCTATTTCATCACAGTACCGATACATGGCGCTATTTCATCACAGTACCGATACAGATACATGATACATGCGCTATTTTCATCACAGTACATCACAGTACGACATGGCGCTATTTCATCACAGTACTGATACATGGCGAACTCAACAGAGGGTCTGGCCCCTCTCCCTCTCCCCTCCTCCCTAATCTTCCCTTTTTTCTTGCTTTTTCTTTTTTTTTTTCTCCTTAAAACATGACTCAGCCTTGGCTTAAGACTGTGTCAGGTCAACTGACATAGGCTAGAACACCAAGGCTACATCAAAATGTTGTTATGCTCTGCATAGTTATGCAGGCATTGTCTTCAGTTGTGACCAGCTCCTAGCATAACATTATCAGTCTCCAAAATCCCCCGAAGTCAGAGTGTGGCTGCCCACGTGGTGGGGTAATCAAAAATGGTCACACACGTAATGTTCTCATCCCCCGCTGACGCGTTTGTACTACAGTGTTCACGTACTTCCGCTGTTCAGATGATCCCTGGAGTCTTTTAGCCAGGGTACCACAACAACAACAACAACAACAAAGCATGACTGAATCAGCATGAATGTGCACAGAGTCATGCATATACATAACTTCAAATAATGTTTGCTTTCGCAGTGCAAAGCAAATTTCACATGAATCTGCAAATCTAAAAGCATACTGTGGGCAATCTTTTAGATCAACAGAACGATATGTATGGATGACATGGTATGACAAAGCAGCCATTTTCAGATGGAAGATGATGGCTATACCTGTCTTTGGCACCGCATCCTGCAAACGCCGACTTGTGTCAAGAATGAAGGTGATGTTGATGATGACCGTCACTAGTAGTATCACTACCAGGCCTGCCTGCAGTGATAGTGCACACTTTCCAGATGATCAGCATGTACACACATGATTAAATGTAAGCTCACATGTGCAAAAACAAGCACATGCACGCACACAAAAAAAAAAAGAAAAGAAAGAAAGAAAGAGCGAGGAGGACACAGAGACAAAAAAAAAAAAAAAAAAAATCAATGAAAAAAACTGTTCAGATCAGACAGAAAGATGTACACACACACACACACACACACACACACACACACACACACACACACACACACACATACACACACACACGCTACATGCATAATATTTTGCAGAAGTTCCATTTGTTATTTTATAAAAACAGTTGCAGTAACATGGTTCTGTTACTAGTTGCTACTGACATAATCAAAACTTCATACTTTTAGTATTTACTTTCATTGTTTATAATCATTTCATAACAATCACTATTCACAAATGTACAATTTCTGGTGATGTGCAAACACCTAAACAGCAACTTCTTCCAAATCACAACTGGAACAACATCAAAATCACCTGCCAACGTCTAAAATGGCACGACTCCGACAACACTTACAGCATCACTGTCACACTCCAAAACGTATACATTAAGCATGTACATTACTTTCACAAATTAGTCTACATTACTTTGTGAAGAAAATTTACATTTTCATCTGAAAAACAACAGCAACAATAACTATCAGTTGTATCTGAAACAAAACCAGGTGTACCTGAAAACACTTGGACAGGCATCGCCGTTTGCTGATGCTGGTGGTGATGCCGGGGAACCTCCCAGAGGGACGTTTGCGCCGAGGTACAAACGGCTTTGCATTGGGATTGGGCACCCACCCATCCATCACACGACCTGTAGCACAGGCAAGTCGCCTTTGAGGATTCAGGTGAGATTGATTGCTATGAAATGAGGGAAACCAGTTTCTCCTGACCTTCAGTCACGTTGTCACATTGTTGAGTAGACACATATGGTTCCCAGCAATGCTGTTCAGACTGTTTTGAATCAACCTAAGTTTACACAGTGGTAGAGTTTCTTTTGTTCAGACTGTTTTAAGTAAAAAAAAAAAAAATTCAAAGTTTCTTTTGTGTGTAAATGCATGTAAAGACTGCTGCATCCTTTAGGTGCAGTATTGTTTGTCTGAGTGTGACATGATGATCAAGTATCAGTCTTATGATGATACTCTCAAACCTGTTTCCCTGATCTATTCTTCCAAGAACAAGATTTTGCAAATATGTGTGTGTGTGTGTGTGTGTGTGTGTGTGTGTGTGTGTGTGTGTGGTCAGTGTAATCTATGAGATATGTGCGTGCATGCATACGTTTGTATGTCATCATACGAGTGTATGTGTATACATGTGCATGTGTGTCCATGTGTCTGTGTGCATTTATATGTGAGTAAGCATATGTGTGCATATCTCTGTATACCTGTTTGCATGTATGCGTATGTCTGCAGGTGCAAGTGCATATATATGCGAGCTGTGCGATTGCACACACATGCGTGCTTGCATGCATGCATGCGTGTGTGTGTCTGAAATCAAATGATTGTTATCGAGGTTTAAAAAATAAG
>JADBJO010015076.1:40000-45121 GCA_016801955.1 Conus betulinus
AATCCAGATGTGGCTTGTGCTGCTGTGCAGGACGGTCAGATAAAGAGCACGCTACAGCAGGCTTACTACTGGTAGTCTGGTTTGCTCCAAATTATGAAGAGCCCTAGCAAGGAAGTTTTCAAGCAAGGAATGACTATTTTTTGTAAATGTGTGTTTTTATATTTTCTATTGAATGCTGTTTGACGCTGCTTATAGCACTTATACATTACAACTGGAACTTGAACCACCGTGAGTTTTGTCATTGTAGAAGCGCTCTTGTCATTTCTGCCATCCTTTAAAAACTTCAAGTGGGCATTTCTCAAATCCACCAGTCAACCTTTTCACTGACCCTGTTAAAAACTGGTTACCCAGCAGGCAATAATACAGAACTTTTCCACATGACCACTGGAAGTTTCTGTTGTCCCAGACAATCACACTTGTGGCTCTATAGATACTACAGATGACTATGATCATGAACAAATGACAGTATAGTATCAATCATCAAACCACAAATACTACAAAATGACACCGCGAGAAGACCTTAACCAAACAAGTTGTGAACAGTTCAGCACTCTGTTAGGAATAGAAAACAACTCGTATATATTAAAACAAAAAAAAGGGATAACAAAATGGAGAAGATTATAAAGGAAAAAAAAACCAGAAAAAATGCTAGACAAACACAAATAAACTACAGTTTGAAGTCCACAAATTTACACGTCTATTCAAAAACCAATCAGATTTTCTTTTTTTACGCTCTTTGCCTATGACACACTACACACGTCAAGTATTTCAGCACACGCGTCACTGATGACATGTTTACACACAAATAAATACCAGCACTTTTTCCAACAAAAGACCAACACAGCCGTCTGCAAAAAGAACACCACCCTAACTATACCAATCTACGACTTCCAACAAAGTTCTGCTATCTGCTACACGCACGCACGCACACACACACACACACACACACACACACACTACAGTATTCTCAACATGGAAAAGGGTGGTGTTACATGCAATGAGAATTCATGTAGAGATGAATTCAAAAGAAACTGGTTGTATGGAATAGCAGGGAGCCTTTGTCACTGTGTTGTTAAAATACTGTTGTACAGGGAAGGGATGGGACAGAGGGGAAGGGTGGGGTTGGGCCATGGAAGGAGTGATCACAGGTACTTGATGCTTGTTGTAGTGCATGATTTTTCCTATGAAAAAGAGGGAGATGATGCTTCACTGATTCCAAAGGTGGACAATCACAAGATGCAATACTGTTGTTTAAAGTCTTATGCTCTTTTGTTTTACTCACTTGATTATATTGTTGTTACCGGTTGTTGTCAAAGTTGTATGGGTGTGTACTACCACTCACTTCAAGGCCACAGGCTCATTCTGTTATGATTAAGATGGGGAAGAAAATCTGCTTGAAATTCAGTACAAGTTTAGCAGCGCTTGCTTCACCTGGGTGATTAAGATCATTGGACAGCTCTAACCTTGGTTTGCCAGGTAATTTTCACAGGTCTTTGGCGTGTTAAAACTGATGGTTCAGTTATGGTATATAGATTGCATTTGACACATGCAGGTATCATGGAGCTGAGGATCATTCTAGCATCGGAGAATGATTAAATGTAATGATACATAAGGTCACACCATGTCCATGTGGTAATTTCCCCTGTGGCTCTATATGTAGGGCTAATTCCTGAAGACAGGAAGAACCATGTTGGTACAAAAGATATTCTCACAAGTCAGCATCAGACAATCCTGCCACATAAATTTTAGACATATATATTCCTGTCGGGGCACTAATCAACAGAAGGGGATGTCTCTAATGACCAAATCACCAATTAGAATAGAAGTTCTACCACATACTGGCCTTGTGGGCAACATCGTTGAACATGTCACTTGCCATGTTTCATTCTCGTCACCTGTTTTGAATTTACAGGAGGATGGTCAGTACCTCAACCAGAACAGAGATGTCTGGGACCTGCTGTTACAGAGCAGGCGACCATGTCAGTTTTCAATGAAAGCGAGCTAAATCAACTGGAAATTTAGATGGAGTAAGCAATCTCATCATCTTGAGGATACTGGTCATCTTGTTGGCGGGGAGTCAAAACTCATGGTGGTGAGTTAAGGAATTCGGTGGTCTTTCCTGTGGTTGATGAGAGCCTTTCTGTGCAATTTGGCTGACAGGTATTTTGCTTGGTATGTTATTAAGAAGTTCTCTTTCTTCAGGATATAGTTCAGACTTTTACCGTTATCATCACACTACCTGTGTCACATGATCCAATGGGACGAAAAAGCAGAAGAGCACACAAAACAAAGTGTGAAGTAACACAGTTTTAATGCACAACACAAAAACAAGACAAGAAATTTTTTCGGCGATATGCCTTCCTCAGCGACAAAACAATAAAAATAGTACAGACATTAACATGCGCAGCACTCCCTTGCGAAACCAAAGTGGTGAATGAAGTTCACAGAGGGACAGTGGGAGAGAGGGTGAGTTGAGTTTCAGGAATATGGCACAAGGAAGAGGGTAGAGTTACACGAGGAGGAAAAGGAGAGAGAGAGAGAGAGAGAATGGAAGTAGAGGAAGAGTGGAGAGTGAGAGAGAGAAGAGGACAGGGAGGGGAAGAAGAGTGAGAGGAGGGGGAGGGTGTGATTGTATGTAGTGGGTGTGTTGCATATGAATGAAATGAACAAGAGAAAACACAGTAAAAGTCTGAACTATATCCTGAAGAACTATATCCTAAACTCTGAACTATATCCTAAATTTCCAGATGATCCAAAGGGGTTTGAGGCGTTTTAGTTTACTACAGGCATTTCCCTGTTGAGCTTTCTGATGTGTGGTTCTCTTTTTTTTTTTTTTTTTTTTCATATCAGTTGGCTTTTGTCAATCACAAATTCTTGCCCTTTGAGAATGACTAAGGGTTTAGGGCATGTCCATGTTAGAGGCAGTATGTGTCTACATTTCATTCTTGGCACACACCTTGATGTCTTGAATCTACACAGACAAAGACCTCTGAAGGTCAGAGACAACTGGAGACCTGTCACCATATCCTGTAGCTGTTGGAATTTCCCAGTACAGTAGGCCAGTGATACTGTTTCAACTGGTCTTATTCTGCCAAGGGAGAATTACTGGGTACATCTTGAGAGCATTTAAAGACTTGTGGATTACATCTTGAGAGCATGCACTTGTGGATTGCCAATGTTCACTGTCCTCACAAGAGCTGGGAGGATGTGAGACTCATTCTTTGTATCACAAGATGTTGATGATTGGTCTTGTGTGCTGTTTGATCATTTAGACATGACTGGCCGATACTGTATTGTTTCTGTAATTGTAGGATGGATTACATTCTGACTTTTGAAGGTATGTCTGTGTGTACAGCATACACTTGTTTACATCGAGGTCGGGAATAGGTGGGAAAACGACAAAACCTTAGACATGGAGTTTTCATTGCTGTGACTGTCACAGCTGGTGTTTGAGAGAAACATCATCATTAGACATGCCTGGGAAGGCCAATGGTGCAGTCAGAGGTCAGTAATGATTTTGCCATAGCAACATCAAGACAATTTGCTAAGTCGGTATGAATGACATGTTGGATACCAGCTGCTGAGGCAAAGCGGTCACAGAATCCCAGCTGGGAGGTCATAGGTTCAATTCCCACCCAAGCCATTTACTTGTGGAATTTTTTTCTGCCCCAACCCGTCTCCTCCTCATCGTTGAGTTTGCTGTGGGCTCAACTAGGAAGACTGGAACCACTCAGTTTGAGCATGATCCACTCAAGGATACATCTCTGTAAGTGGTGCTCTACTCGCCTGACCACCAACACTAAAGATGTCTGTACCTGTCAGGCCTGGCTAACACCTACATGTATCATAAAAGTAACTGTAGAGTGCAACCCAGTCACTTGACCCGGACAGAAACGCAATTCCATAGCATCATCTTCACCATCACTTCCTCATCAATCAGCATAAAAAAATGAAAGTCAGATTTCCTTTCCACGTCTGCACCATTGAGCTTGTGCTAATGCAACAATCTACCACCAAAGTGATTCCCTCTTAATATGCCCAGTATGCATACAAGTCATCCTGCCAACTTTGAAGATCAGGAGAAGAAAAATGGAAATCTACTCCTTCCCCCATTGTCAACCCCTCCGTCCCTTCTATCCCCCCTCCTATTTCCCTCCTTTCCCACCTCCAGGCCCTCCCACTTCGTTTCTTTCCTCTCCCCCTCCCCAACCCCTCAGCCCTCCTGCTGTCCCCCAAATCCTCTATCCTCCCCTTTTCCATCCTCCATCGACCCCCTGTCCTCTGTCATACCTCTGCCCTCCCCCTTTCCTCTGTCCCTCTATACCCATCACCTCACCTTCTTTACCATGCCTCTCTTTTCTAACTGTGTTTTTTTCTCGCCACTCATGATTAGCCCGGTATCTCTATGAGTAACCATTCCAAATTTGGAGATGATCAGCTGAATCTGTATAACTATAAGGAACAAAAAAGACAAAAACACACACACACACACACACACACATGCACACAAAGTGCTCTACACATTAGGTTACAACAAGAAGGGCACTCAGAGGAGCAGCTCTCAGCCCAGACTGACCCGACCCTGTATCCATCCTTTGACTCTGATCCACATCAAAATGTACCGCAAAAACAAACAAAACAAATTCATAGTTAACACTACTTCTGGAGAAAAAAAAGGGGGTTGGCAGACCTGTGTTCATTTTTTTTGCTTTTTCTGATCAAGTGAATTGAGGAGCGCAAACAAAAATCATTTTCATTATACTGACACCCTTTAGAGGGAAACGCTAAGCACATGCTGGCACCACTAGCCAATGACTGTCATCACTAGCAGCTTAGCAGGTAGTGTCCTGCTCATGTTGGATCAGAGAAGACATCACTGAACTCCAAGAGGCTTGCAGTGCAGTGTCATCTTTGGCTGGTAGTATCAAGAGATCACGAACCAATGGCTGTTTCCTGTGGACTGCCAGTTCTGGGGGGCTGCAGCAGGATGAACCATGGAGTAGGTCAGGATGTGGATGTGATGACAGGTGTGAGCTCTGTGGGCATGATGCCACAGAGGAAGCTTGCTAGGGAGATACTCTATGGAGCATTGGACGGCAGGTTTTCAGATAAGAAACCTTT
>JADBJO010015077.1:0-35000 GCA_016801955.1 Conus betulinus
TCAAAATCCTCTTTGCAGCGGATATCTCTCATCATCTTAAGGGCTGTTAGGTGCTGCCACAGCCTATGTATCAATGCCACCTCCCACGTACAGGGTGCTTGCCTAGAAAGGCAAGGCACTGTTGGTAATCTAAATTAATCACTCACTTGATGATCAACACAGGGAACCACATCTTACCTATCGAGTCTGTGAACAGGGTAGAATTTGGAAATACTTCCGATCACGATCAAACATGAATGATCGAAATTCAAGACTGCGAAAGAAGATTGTATTGAAAATTATCAAATATATTCACACATCCCAAACTCACCCTAAAATCAAGAATACATAGCGTTACAAATAACTTAGAGTTCAACTCTCTCCACGCTGTTACACTTCTTCGACCTCTTCTTCTCCTCCTAACAAATCTTTTTTTTCTTTTTCTTACGAGTCTATCCTCTCTAGTCTGCTGCTCATGAAGAAAAGACAGGCAGTCTAATTTTTTTTTTCCAAGAGCACATTTCACTTTTCACAGAACACTGACCAATGAGGAGCAAGCACCATATAAAGGTGAGTTGTTAATGCGGGTTCAAAGTGCACAAAAAAGGAAATCATTTTTCCCAATGCACATGATAGGTAGTAATTTGTTGTGATGTAACTCGGATATGTTGCTGCTTCCTTTATCATTCACTAAAATGAATTTTCAAAAATAAAAACTCCATAACTTTCTGTGTTAAAAAAGGCAATGTTACAATGTCTTGGGGACACACACCCCACAAAATACAAGTAAAAAGAAGAAAATATCTTGAAATATTAGGTTGACAAAAAAAAAGAGGAAAATTAAGATCTTCTTCGTCTGGTCCTTTCTCATAGCTGTTTTGAGTTGCAGCCAACTGTGTGGTCACACAGTTAGGAAAATGTTCTGGTCTCAGTTCCGTGACGTTACACTTTTTTGTTGATGAATGTCCAGACACAGATCCTCTCATTCTCGTGATGACGTCTGCGACATCTGGGTTCGTCTGTACTGGAATAAATCACACAGATCGAGCACGTGCAGCAAGGAAAGTGCCTGTGCCCAACAACAGCACAGTCGTTGTCAGTTTCAAGGAGTATACTCATATGCTGACGGATGTGTCCCTGTACCGTCATTTCATGAGTTCTCATAATGAGGGTCCTGTCAGAATGCTGGGAATGAAGACTGTTCAAATCTGGCACCCGGCGTTATGACATTGAGTCTGATTTTGCCCATCTGTTTTTAGCCAAGCAGTTCAGTGTCATCACAGAAAGAGGTATCGATGCATCGCTTTGTAAAGATGGAACCTGTTTTAGACTTTTCTTTTCATTCTTTCCTGATTATAAAATGCCTCTTAAATTGCCAAAAGGTCTCTGGAACTGTTCCGTCGACCATTACGCCAGCTTCCATCACCACTTGGCCTGTAACCTGAAGACAGAGTGTGAAGATGGACGGGACGAAACCGGGGACTGTCCGTACAGCAGTCCTCAGTGTAATGGATTAATTGCGCTGTGCAGCCGCTGCTACAAAATTATCAGAGGTTTAGCCAGCGATAAAACACACCTCAGCGAGAAAGCAGATGATTACTGTCATTCAGTGCAAGGCAGACAAGGTTTTCCAAAGTGTGCCTATAACTGGCATGCTGCATTCATAAGCGAAACCAAGGTCCATCCCCATTGGCTGGACAATCTTTTGGGTAATCTTCACACCAAAGATAGATCCTTGCCCACAATGTACACACATACTCTGGTTTATGCTGGCAAGATGGCTGTCCACCATTTCTGGCAGTATTCACAGCTTTCCAACCAATTCTCAAAGACGTGTTTTTACGACTACCGTGAGGCGTACACCGTTTTCCATTAGATTGAAAGCTAGACTATGTGCACCATCACAAACAAAAAATGTTGATGTTTGGGACAATGTGTGAATTTACAACCAATAAGACAGCAAAAAACTATCGTCTTTCCAAGACAATATTGTTCAGTAGCATGACATTTTTACCGTCACCAGGGCAACAGTCCATTACAAGATGCCCCGATGGTCATGTAACACATTCCTTTCTCCTGTGTGGCTCTGACCACTACAGACTATGCGGCCAACAACGACCCTTTCCCTGTGGTGTTACTGATGGGTCGCTATCTACAGGCTCGGAAGCCTCTGATGATCGAGTCTCTGTAGCTAACACGTTTACATGTGATGATGATTTTACCCAGATATCATACAATTTAATATGTGATTTCATTGTTGATTGTCTTGATGACAGTGATGAATCTTTCTGTCAACATCCACCATGTGCCAGAATGTTCACCTGTAACAGTGGTGAGTGCCTCCCTTTGAGCAAATGTGTGATATTCTGCCTCACTGCTTGGATCACTCAGACGAAAAAAAACTGCCCAAGCGTAAGGACTAAGAGATTTTGGGGACACAAACACCGCCTCCATCTCCTGTTCGGTTGAAGTTTTATGTCTACATGTTCTTCTTACATGCAATGAAGTCCAATGAATCATGTCCTGACTCCCACTATCGTTGTCCTGGTGACTTCAATGACTGTCTGCCTGTCTACACCCGGTGCAATGGACTATACGACTGCATTGATCACCAGGATGAAGAGGGATGTGAGGAAATGAAATGTCCAGGGCCTTTTTCGCTGCAGGCTGTCAGCTATATGTTTACACAGTGACCATGTGTGTGTGATGGCTGGCCTCATTGCCCAATGTATGATGATGAACTGGGCTGCAGCATATCATGTCCTGTAGACTGTCTGTGTCAGGGTCACACCTTTCTGTGTCCTCAGCCCTTCTCTGCAGCTCTCTTCCCTCGGCTCCGCTATCTGGATGCCACAGGGTCAGGTATGACACTGCACGATGTTAGCAACAACACCCTGCTCATTGGTGTGGTCTTTGCACAGTGTTCTTTGACCTTCTTGCCTGAAGTGCATTTGGTGAATATGTGGTTTCTTGATCTCAGTGATAACCGACTGCAGTATGTCAACCTGACTGTTGTCCTCGCTTTAAAAAGTCTGCACACACTGTCCCTAGCCAACAATCCTCTGTCCTCTCTCCACACTGATCCCTCCTCTGTGAACCGGCACAGTGCCCTCACCATGTTACATCTGGCCCACACCACGCTGACTGTGTTGGACACCACAGTCCTGTCCCCTGTTTCCTCACATAGATAAACTGAATTTAACTTCCACTTCCATTCATACAATTAGCCCTGAGGGGTTCCAGTTCATGCCACAGTTAAAGGAACTCTACATGGATGACAGTCCTGTCAAAACATTTCCACCTAGCCTGTTAAAAAATCTGTCCAGTCTACGCTTTATATCGACACAAAACTATAAATTCTGCTGCACTGAAATATTGCCCCATAACTTTGGTAGCTCAGCTTGCCTGGCCCCAAAGGACGAAATTTTCTACATGTGAAGATCTGCTGCAGTCATGGACGTACCGAGGGTTTCTATGGCTGGCTGCCTGTCTGTCTTTGACTGGTAACCTCTTCTGTTGCTGTGCACGTTTGTTGGTGAAGAGCATGGCGTCTTCAAGTGGCTACAGTGTGTTTGTCACCAACCTCAATTTGAGTGACTTCCTGATGGGTGTCTACATTACAGTCATTGGGGTGGCTGATGAACAGTTCCGTGGACAATATCTCCACAAGGATGACACGTGGAAACACAGTGTGACCTGTGAAATAGCCGGTTTCTTGTGCTTATTATCCAGTGAACTGTCTGTTTTGATCGTCTGGCTCATCACACACTGGATCGTTTTGTTGTCCCTTCGTTTTCCTTTCAGTTCCAAGAGGTTTGGCAGAAGGTCAGCTGCAGCGACCTGTCTTCTCAGCTGGTCGGTAAGCTGGCTTCTAGCCTTGCTACCTTTACTTCCCATGACATCACACTGGGAATTCTATGGCCAGACAGGCATTTGTATCCCTTTGCCCGTCACCAGACAGACTTTTAAAGGACGTTTTTATTCTTTCAGTGTCTTGATCATTTTTAATTTCATGCTATTTTTATTCATTTCTTCTGGTCAGGCTTCTATATACTGGTCAGTTCAGGGTAATGCTGTGAAAACCAATTCTACCAAAGTGTCACGAGATATGACCATAGCTCGGAGGGTTGATCACTGTTGCTGTGACAGACTTCCTGTGCTGGTTTCCCATTGGTTTGTGTGGGATGCTGGCACTGGGTGGTGTTCCCATTCCTGGGGAAGTGAACGTGGCCCTTGCTGTGTTTGTTTTACCTTTGAACTCCGCCGTGAACCCATTTTGTGTATACCTTCAACTCGTTCGCTGAAAAGAAGAGGAAGATCAATGAAACCAAACTTCTGGCGTGGGTGGAATCACACCCTGAACTGATTGTTGATCAATAAAGTATTTAAAGGATTCGTGTTACATTCCATGACCATTTGCAGTCATGATTAATATTCTCCCTGTATCCATTTGGGTGTCTGTCTCTTCCTCGTCAGCTCACATGCCTGCCCTTTCCCTTCTCTGTCTCTTTTGTCTCTGCCTCTCTCTGTCTCTTTTTGTGTCTGTCTGTCTGTCTGTCTGTCTCTGTCTCTCTGCCTCTGTGTCTCTGACTCTATTTCAATCTCTGTCTGTCTGTCTGTCTGTCTCTGTCTCTCTCTGTCATTGTTGTCTGTCTGTCTGTCTGTCTGTCTCTCTCTCTCTCTCTCTCTCTCTCTCTCTCTCTCTCTCTCTCTCTCTCTCGTTCATGCTCGCTGTTCTGGCAGTTGACGTGAGCAGACTTTTTTCCCTCCAGTGCCGGAGGAGTTATATATGTTCATAAAATATAAAACCATTCTAGAAGAAGACTCATGTGACGTATTGATCCTAAACCGTCCTTACTGTTGAGCTGAAACATGCCCACAATGTGACTGCGCGCGCGTATGTGTGTGTGTGTGTGTGTGTGTGTGTGTGTGTGTGTGTGTGTGTGCGTGTGTGTGTGTGCGCGCGCGCGTGTGTGTACGTGTGTGTGTGTGTGTGTGTGTGTGTGTGTGTGTGTGTGTGTGTGTGTGTTTGTGTGTGTGTGTGTGTGTGTGTGTGTGTGTGTGTGACTCTCTCTCTCTCTCTCTGTCTCTCTGTCTCTCTCTCTCTCTCTCTCTCTCTCTCTCTCTCACTGGTCTTAGAGGCAAATTATTGAATGCTACCAACGACTCTAAATTTTTTTTTTAGTACTCTGAAAACTGTCAGATATAAGCAAAAGAATTCATTGGGGGACATTTTGAAGGAAGACTGGCGAAATCATTTTGCAAATGTTTTTGAAGCAACATTACAGCCACAGCCATCGATTGTTTGTGAGGGGATATTAATGTTGAACACCAAGAAATAAATAGCTTACACTCGGTTATTACCCGTGAAGAAATCATCGTTTCAATCAAACATTTAAAAAGCAATAAGGCAGGTGGTCCAGATGGACTAAATCCTGAGCTATTCACTTTTTCGTATACATGGATACTGCCTCATTTAGAAGAATTATCTAATTTTATTTTTACTTCAGAACAGTACCCAGATTCATGGACAGAAACAATTATTCAACCTCTGTATAAACGTGGAAATCCTCATGATTCCAACAATTATAGAGGATCTCTTTTGAACGTATGTAGTAAACTATACAGCTATAATTTAAATAAACGCCTGGCAGACTGGATTGAAGATGAAAGAATCATTGGCGAGGAACAAGCCGGATTTAGCAAAGACCATTGCACTATTGATTATGTCTTTACACTTTTTGCTGCTATTTAAAAACATCTAGCATGTAACAACAAACTTTACGTCGCTTTCATTGATTTTTAAGACGGCGTTTGATCTTATTTCCTATGCTAAGTTATGGCCTATCATGTTGAAGAACGGAAAATCGGGTAATACGTTAAGTGCTATTCAAACCATGTGCAAGGTGATAAAGGTATGTGTTAGATGCGGTAGTGGTGCAGGTCTGACTGATTTCTTTTTCTGCCAAAAGGGCTTAAAACATGGGTAAAATTACAAGTCCTCTCCTATTCTCAATCATGATAATTGAACTATCACTTGACATAATCCACAATGGTAAACACGGTGTTCAGGTACACCCTGACATCCTTGAACTATTGATTATTCTTTTTGCAGACGATGTGCTTTGCTTTCATGCACAGTAAAGGGCTACAACTTCAATTAGATTACTGAGAAAAAAAAATGCAGACTCTCTTGACCTTTCGGTTAATCTGGAGAATTCCAATACTGTGGTGTTTAGAAATGGGGCTATATATTTCGCCATGAAAAATGGTTTTACGGTAAATCTGAAATGGAAAAGGTAAATTCGTACAAATATTTAGGCGTATGGCTAACTATTCGTTTAAGATTCTCACTCGCCATGCAAAAACAGACAGCAAAGGCAAAACTAGGCATTGTGGAAATATTTAAAACGTTATGAAAGTTAGAGATGTTTCCTTCTACATTTTATTTAAATTGTTTGACGCCCAGATAAAACCTATCTTACTCTATGGATCTGAAATCTGGGGATTGTGAGAGCAAATGCATATCGAAAAGGCTCATACATTTGCGTTGAAATAGTTATTAAATGTGGCGCCCAGAACACCAAATGACACGGTGTATGGGGAAACAGGTAGGGTACCAATAAGTATAGACGCAAAAAAACAAACGCTGTCCGATTTTGGATCTGCCTCACAAGAATGAACAATGGAAGACTGCCCAAGAAAGCGTACAATATGCTTATAAATCTAGACAGCAAAAACAAAACGTGCTGGGTATCAGATATCCGCAAGCTGCTTCCAATGTAAGGTTTTGGTTACGTGTGGCTTAATGGAGGTGTGGAAAATGTGCCTTGGTTCCTACGACTTTTCAAAGAACGTTTAACTGATTGTTGGAAACAAGGATGGTGCAGCTGGCTCCAGGAACATGACAGACATTCTATATACAAAACGTTTAAATCCGAGTTTTCATTAGAAGCATATGTCGAGTGTATCAGAAATAAGGCTTTATGGGATATCTTCATACGATTCAGACTTGGTATCAAAGATATTACAACTCATAATAAATTCCGCTATTACCCAGATCTTTCCATGGACGTACGTTGCCCGTTATGCAACGTTCAGCTGGATGATGAATTTCATTTTCTGTTCTTCTGTCATCGCACTGTACAATTGAGAACAAAATGTATCCCACGTCACTGACTCAAAATGTCGTCAAAGGAATTATCAATTCTGAATAGCAGGAAACTTTATGAATGATATTGCTCGTTTTATTTATCACAGTATAAAATTAAGATTAGCTAGTCAAATTTCGTAAGCTGAATTGCTTTTTTCTCTTTATTCTACCTGGGCTGATGGCCACGTGTTCAATATCTTTACTGTGTGCGTGCATACCTTTCTGTTGGTTGTTAGCATGTGTGTGTGTGTGTGTGTGTGTGTGTGTGTGTGTGTGTGTGTGTGTGTGTGTGTGTGTGTGTGTGAGAGAGAGAGAGAGAGAGAGAGAGAGAGAGAGAGAGAGAGAGAGAGAGATTGTGCGTGTGTGTGCGCGCGCACGTTCGACTCGCGCATTTGTGTGTGTGTGTGTGTGTGTGTGTGTGTGTGTGTGTGTGTGTGTGTGTGTGTGTGTGTGTGTGAGTGTGTGTATGTGTGTGTGTGCGCGCGCGCGTTTTGTAGTTATTCTTTTTGTAAGTGTTTATATTTTGTGTCGGTGTTTGCTTTCAAATTAACGTTAGAGTTTGCAATGTCCGACACGAATGATGTAACAAATTCATTGTAATATGAGCAAATGCTTATGTCAGTAAACCATCTGAATCTGAATCTCTGTGTGTGTGTGTGTGTGTGTGTGTGTGTGTGTGTGTGTGTGTGTGTTGTGTGTGTGTGTGTGTGTGTGTGTGTGTGTGTGTGTGTTCAACGATAAATTCCACGCACGCACGCAGATTGTCACTCGATCGAAAGTCATCTTTCTTTTCCGGAAACTATCCATCTCTTGCTGGCATCTGGATACTTAAAGTGGCATAGACCATTCATCCTTCACCCCTCCTTTCGATGAATCCTGGGAGCATCTTTTTCATTTGTTGGTTGGCACCAGTGGCAAGTGTGAGAAAGGAAGCCAGCCCACAGCGCCTGCAAAACTGTCATTCCCAGTGTCACCCGGTCTTCCACAGACGTCCTCCAGACTACTCCAGGATGTCAGTGGCTTAGCCAACTAAATGTTTCTTGTGTATATGCTTTTATATACCTTACCAGGTTTAGAAAAGAATAAATAGCGTGGAATTATCTTCTCCCCGCGTTTGTTTATTAATAATTTTCAGAACGGTTTAAGTCTTTTCTCTCTTTGTTTGTAAATACTCCGTAGTTTGATGCCAACTTATTATGGTAGTAAGAAAAACTCTTTAAAACTGTCCGGCGCTTCATGTTGGAGAGTAGCGCCCAACGCAAAATGTGGGTATCTTTTCTGGATTAGAAACATTACTCAAAAGAACGATTTTTTTCTCCTGTAAATGAATGTAACCAATAAATAAACATTTTTTATCTTTACGAGTTTTCTTTGATACAGCCTTTTTGTGTAATCCCATACTACGTTAAGGCATTTCCTTATTCATCATAATGTGACGCATAGACTAACCAAAGAAAGGCCAAACCTCACAGTTAGCAGTCTCATAGGCAGATCTTTGCTGCTACTAAAGATAATTTTTCTATAACATGAGAGTGGCTCAAATATGCGGTGATACATGATCAATCAACCCTACAGCAGTCCCTAACTGCACCCTATCTGAAGATAAAGAAAAGTTTAAAGCAAAGTTGATAACCACAAAGAAGACGTTTACATACACTATTCAGCATTGTCACATAAACGGCCACTTACATACACCAAGCAGAAGAGACTGTTACATACACGTCCACCTACATACACCAGACAGAAGAGACTGTTACATACACGTCCACTTACATACACCAAACTGAGACGAAACATAAGGAAGGAAAAGTGAACACACACGCACGCACGCACGCTTGCACGCATGCGCGCACACAAATACACACACACACACACAGTGGACAACAATACCAAACATCTAATTCAACATCGTTTAATTCATTTGATCCATTCAGAGACATAACGGACTAATTAAAAAAATAAAAGTAAGAGAGGAAGAAAGAAAAGAAGGAATGGTTGACTTCAACTCAGTCGTTAGAACGTTGGGTACTTTTTCTAGCTCAGCCAAAAGAGGCTCTCCAAGAGCTCGCATTTGTCCATCAACCACCTTTTAATGACGTTGCCATTCTTGTCCAGCCACTTCCTGTTGGACCGTGTACAGTCTTCACTGTTCTTCAGCCTTTTTAAGATGCTTTCAGACATGTTGTATCCATCCCTGAATGACCTCAGCTGACCTCATCATCACAAACCATATATTACAGTCATCGTTATTCTTTGAAGAGGGTGTTGACACATTTCAAAAATGCGCTAATGATGTTGTTTCACCAGAAACTACGGTGAAGTGGTTACCATTGCAGACTTGGGATTTAGGAGGCCGTGGGTTCGAACCCGGTCAGAGACATTCGTGTGTGACGTTTTTTTTTGCCGATTGGCTCTGCAGTCATGAAATATGGGCTGAAACACACATGGGAACACTCCAGTGGAGGTTCTGTCGTGTTACGTCCAGTGGCCACTACACAATGGCATTTGCCCCATGTGAACACAGCACAGAGCGCAGGCTTCCAAGGGTGGTGCAGGATTTCTCCCAGCTGATTTGTTTGGCAGTTGAAGACTCTCTGGGTCCTACCCGCACCTTTGGGTGTGTCTTTTTCTTGTGTCACTCAAGCCCAGTTCATGCCCATACTTGAGTAAGTGTTAGTGTCAATCAGGAAGGCAGGAACCATTAGTCCACTGTCACTAACTTAATGCAACAGGATCCGGAATTAACCTCTTCTTCTTCTTCTTCTTTGCGTACGCCTTGATTTGCACGGTCAGTCCAGCCCTTCTGATGAATAGTGACGTTTTCTCCAGCTCTTGTAGACTGCCCTAGAGCTTCGTCATTAGAGCTGTCTACGTTGGCCACACCCCTTTCTTTGGCTGTTCATGTATGGGCATTTTCGGAGCACATGCTCTGCTGTCTGTTCTTCCTGTCCACAAGGACAGACTGGAGAAGGCATTATCTTGAGCTTTCGACACAAATGACTGTTAAGTCTGTTGTGCCCGGTGCAGAGACTCACCAGGACACTTTGTCGCTCTCTGGACAACAGCTGGTAATCATCCTTGGGTGTCCTGGGCGTTGAGATAGTCTGGATGATGCTCTTCATCTCGCTGTAAGTGATGCTGTTATACTGCTCCCCTTGAGCAGAGCACCCTCCCTCGCCATGTGATCGGCCAACTCGTTGCCTGGTATCCCACAATGGGCTGGAATCCACTGGAGCACCGCTATTTTGTTAGTATACTTTCTGCAGTGCTTAGCTCAGGCTTGAGAGTTTGCTGTTCTGGAATGCCTGCGGGACAGAGGGGGCGTCAGATAGGAAGACAACCTGACAGGTATCACTGTCTGTGTTCTGGATGATGAAGGCAGGAATTCGGAAATTATGTGAAACACGCAACAGGATCCGGAATTAACGTGGCACATGATCAGGAATTAATGTGATACACACAACAGACACTAACAAGATCCCGGAATTTACGTGATACACGCAACAGGATGCGGAATTAATGTGACACATGCAACAGGATCCGGAATGAACGTGATACGTGCAACAGCATCCGGAATTCCCAGTCTTCAAGTGAACCTGTATGGGGTGACTAGATGAAAAAACAGCGAGTCTATTTGTGTTGCTGCAGGGGAAATCTTTGACTCTTGTACAGCAGAAGACCATAGAATGGTTAGATGAAACGATGAGGAAATGAACACACTCAGTGACCTTCATGAAATCCACTGAGCCTGCCACAGTAACAAGACATGCAATACGAAAAAGACAGATATTACCCATAGCAGTTGCTCATGCAAACTAAGAACTAATGGTAAAAACTTAAACAAAAGAAAAAAAAAAAAGAAAAAAAAACGGTTTTCATTCCACACCCATTTTCCACCGAATATGCAAAAAATAAGTAATTGTTCGTTCTTCATTTTCATTGTCCTAAATGTTGTTTGTTTTAATAATAATAATAATAATAATAATGGTTTCTTATTTAGCGCCTAATCAAAAGAATTTCTCTAAGCGCTTTACAAAATCATACTACATTCACCCTTCTCATATACAATAGTACACCTTACATCCAACTACAAATACTATTACTACAAAAACTAACAAATCCTATGAGTACGACATTCACTTATTTTCAAGTATCACAACAAAAAGTAAATCCCATAACGTTCAATTATACAACAAATACATGTAATAGAGAATATACTTTAAAACAGTATGACAAAATGATAATGTACAAAGAACACTACATTTTAAAAGGCCAGACGGCTATGAGTTAGGTTGTACCCTCCACCCCTCACACACACACACACACACACACACAGAGAGAGAGAGAGAGAGAGAGAGAGAGAGAGAGAGAGAGAGAGAGAGAGAGAGGAGAGAGAGAGAGAAAGAAGAGAGAGAGAGAGAGAGAGAGAGAGAGAGAGAGAGCACTGACTAATTATGTGAAAATAGAAGATGGGTTTTAAGTTTAGACCTGAAAGAAGAGATAGAATCTGAATGTCCGAGAGAGTCTGGCAGTCTGTTCCACGTCGTTGGAGCTTGAAAAGAGAAAGATCTTTCACCAGTAGTAGTCCTGAGGCGAGTTATTCGTAGAAGGCGGTCGTCAGCACAGGAGCGTAATTGTCGAGAGGGAGTGTAGATTTTAAGGAGATCTGAGAGATAAGAAGGTCCATTTTCAAAGAGAGAAGAGAAAGTGAGAGTTGAGATTTTGTACGAGATACGGTTTGAGACAGATAGCCAGTGAAGAGAGTGAACTAGTGGCGAAATGTCATCATATTTTCCTGCTCTACAGACGACTCGGGTTGCATGATATTGGATTTGCTGTAATCTTTCTGTCAGGTATTTTGGAAGGCCGGCCAAAAGTGAGTTGTAGTAATCTATTCTAGATAAGACAAAGGCACAAATGAGAGTTTTTGTAGCATCTGTCGAGATATGGTGACATACGGAGTTGATTGTTCTTAGTTCTAAATAAGCAATCTTGCAAATATTTTAAACCTGTTTCTCAAAGCAGAGTGATTGGTCAAGAATGACCCCTAGACTGCGGACAGAGGTGGAGGCAGAGACAGTACAGTCATTGATAGTGACAGTTGAAGGCAGAGAAGGATGGTTAGGCTGTTATGTCACGAACATGAGTTCCGTCTTGTCATCGTTTAGTTGTAGTTTGTTGGTTGTCATCCAGTCTTTCAGGTCTGCAATGCAGCCCTGCGTCCAAGAAATCAGTGAGTCAGTTTCAGCAATGGGAACCGACTGATGAAGCTGAGTATCGCCAGCAAAGATCTCATGCGACATGGCGTGACCAATGATGTCGTCAGACACAGAACCAGCATACAGCACACAAAGGACTGGCCCCAGTACAGAACCCTGAGGCACACCGTACCTAAGAGAACTGTCTGAGTATCTGTCTTGTACACACACTGTCTGAGTACATCCAGTCAAGTAAGAGATAATCCAGTTGAGAGCTGTGTCTTTGAGTCCAAAGGAAGTTTGAAGCCATGAAAACAAAATATTATGATCGATCGTGTCAAATGCTGCAGAGAGGTCTAACATCGCTAATAAGCAAACGTTCTCATCGTCAAGCAGAGCAGGTCATTGACTATAAGGAGGAACGCTGTTGCACAACTATGGTTTTGTCTGTAAGCAGATTGATGAGGATTCAAAAGGTGATTCTTTTCGAGGTGTTCTAGAATTTGTTCCAAAACAATCTCTTCCAATAATTTTGATAGAAATGACAAATTTGATACAGGCCAATATTCTTTAAAACAATTTTATCTAATGAAGGTTTCTTGATCAATGGACGTACCACTGCAGACCGGAAGATTTCAGGAACGTGACCAGAGGACAAAGAGGTAGTGATAACATGAGTAAGATGGGGTAGAACGTCATCATTGCACTGAAAGAGCAAGTGAGTAGGAATGGCATCAAGTTCATATAATTTAGGGCTGCATCGCAAAGGTTTTTTTTTACATAGTCTTGACTAACAGGGCTAAAACAAGCCAAAGGAGGTCCACAGTAAACTTTGTCATTTAGAGAATGTACAGGTACAGTAGAATTCAGCTATTCAGCTTTTCATGGATAGTGTCAATTTTGCCATTGAAAAACTCTAAGAATTTTCGAGGTAGCTCTTGATTTGGAAGATGGTGGGAAGGGGAGAGTAGCTGACTTTGCCTTGAGACAATTTGTGACATTAAATAGTTGCTTGGCCGTATTACAGGCCAATATCTTTGAAGAATAGAACAAAGTTTTTGCTTGATGAACAATGTCAGTACATGATTTCTCGCAGTTCGATATATTTCCCTGTGCACAGTCAGTCCCGTGGGGCGCCATCGCCTCTCAGCCCCGCTCCTCTCCTGCTTGGCCTCCGACAACTCGGGACCCACTGCGTTGTGTCATTGACACAGTGAGCGATCAGTGATCAAGCGCCTGCTTACTGGAGCATGCTTATCAAGCGTGGCACGGAGGGCAGAGGTCAGCTGACAGGCCGATGGCTCGCTCGGCATGCCCGTGGTCAGATCAAATTTGAAAGCCTCTATATCGATAGCAGAAATTTTCCTAACTTCCTTGTAAGTCTTTGGAACGGCGGGCCTAACGATATCTAATTCACACTTCACAGCATAATGATCCATTGCTAGGGTTATTATCGACAGTTGAGGATTTAAGAAGATGATCACTGTCTCTGTAGACTACCCAGTCTACTACATTACCCTGTTTGTTCGTCATTTAATTCACGGACTGCTAGAGTCCAAAAGTATCCACATTTCTAACACACCTCTGGCGTGTATCCAACTGTGGGCTTATTGAAATGGAAGTTAAAGTCGCCATTCATTAACAATGTTCCTGGAAGGTCATTTACAAATTCAAATTCACAAAGTTTACCTGATGAAGACCTAAAAGGTCGAAATGCATTGTGTTTTGTCCTCTGTTCTGTTTCTACAGATTGTCTTGTGGAGCCAGTAACTTTTCTTTTTGAAATTTGTTTCAAGTTCTGCCTTCACTCACTTCATTTTGAACAACACACACACACACACACACACACACACACACACACACACACACACACACACACACACACACACACACGACATTAGCACGTTGTGTGATGTCTTTTCTATTCCACATGCTCACACACACACACACACACACACACACACACACACACACACACACACACACACACACACACACGCACGCACGCACACACACACACACACACACACACACACACACACACACACACACACACACGACAATGGCGCGTTCTGCGATGTCTTTTCTACTACATACAGGCATAAAGCAATCTAGCTCAATTCCCGTTCGCTCTTTTGACCAGCTCATACTGCTGACAAAGAAGCCTCACAAACGTGCCATAGTGCACTCTTGAACAGTCATCCACATCAGACGAGGCGACTGCCTAACTGCCACACAACCAAACGCTGGGAGACCTGCCCACATCCTCGGTCACAGACCAAGCTCAAGCATTTTTCAATAAACACACTACCTCACTCACTCACTCACTCACTCAACGGGCTGCCTACCCAGGTAGAGCTGGCCAAAGAGCAGCCTACTGGCCCTCATTCAGTCGTTTCCCGTACCATTCAAATATCAGTCACTCATTTTCATTTATCTCATAAATTCCTCCAGTTTCTCACATAGGATGCATACGATGTTTTATACGTGTCCTCCATTTCCACCGGTACACGATGGCACACGATAACAGTTAGTGACAATTTTTGTGGCTTGGTAAGAAATACCAGGTGGCTATCTTCAATTTATATCAATTTTGCCAGGGCAGCGGGGAACCCCCGCTGCTCTTGTTGTTCTCGGACGAAATCAGGAGGGAAACGTGGCGATACCCAGGGTAGACCTTCGTATGGTGAGAATGAGGTGGCAGAACCTGTGTGCCTGACTTTCCCGTCCATGGTCAGTGGCAAGATTGTGGAGGCCATTCGCGATATCAGGGCTACAGCCATCTTCATTGATCGGCGCCTGGTGCTGGAAGACGCCCCACAAGGACACCAGTGCCAGGGCTCGGGTATTGAGGCTAACTTCCGTGCCACATGGCCAGCAGTACTAGTAGTAGTCCCTACTTCAAGGGAAGAGTATGGGCTGTTGCTTTCCAAAGCCCAGCATACTCCCTGTTAATAGGGAACACCGTCCGGTTTGAGGGAGGAGAAGTTAAGGATGTTTTGTCTTGTCCTGTGTTTGTGGTACTCTTTCTTGCGTTATTCAGTGCTTTATTTGTATCATGTTGTCAGGAATGCAAGGTGTTACTTTAAAGTTTATTTCTTTTTTTTTTTTTTTTTTTGACCAGTGAATTCACACCCGTAGTTAAACAAAATATATGATGATTTAATGCACTACCCTACGAACTGAAATGACTGCGAGACATTTATAGAGCTAAAATAGATATCATGTGGAACTTACGATTTCCCCTTACACCCCACTTCCACTCATGAACTGACGACGGGTAGCGACGCATCCCCCCCCCCCCCCACCCCCCACCCCGCCCCCACTATTGTCTCCCCATGTCTCCCATTGACCATGAACAGACGTAGGGGAACACACTACTGATCCCCGGTGCAGAGTTGTTGTTGTGGGGTCTTCAGTTTGCCTTCCAGATCAGCAGAGGCGCCCCTGCCCATCACGCGAGACAGCCTAATCTTCGCTACATTTTTATAGTGGGTCAGGCATTCTGGACTTAGCAGGTATTCTTGGGGTGTTCTATGTTTATTATCATCATTTTTTCCCTTTCCCAATAGGATAGTTAGCTCTCCATACAGGTGCTTTTCTCTTCTAAACCCCTCCTTTCGCCACACACTCTGTCTATTCTCCCTCTTCTGTGAAGGCCCCGAGTCCCAATAGGAATGTGTGTGGATGTTTATGTCGTGTACTCTTGGGTCTTGTGCTGAGTGGTGAGTGTGCGACGTGACTCCTGACTCTGTGGTCCCTTACTGAACCCGACAAGGATTGTTTCACTTGTTTCTTCGTTCATTCATGAAAATGGTTAGAAAGGTGCATGCCGACCTACAGACATTGCCTGCAGTTTAGCATAAATTGTTTACACAACATTTTTGCAACTAGTAGCCACAGAATCCCCAGGCATCAGACCCTATGAGAAGGAAATTGTACATTGCCTTACCTTGATATTCTTAGCTTGTTCCATCGTTATCGAACATTGATGGGATACTTGGGATCAACAGAACTGGGCTAGAAATGGCAACTTACCTCATGTGTGACCTTCCCACAATGTGTCTCTCACGCACGCTGGGGCATCTTGGCAGTCACACTCCCCGAGTTCCCATGCCCAGCCAGTCGCTTCTTGTCATGTGTCAGACGCGTCATCATCGTCGGGTCTTCGTCAGTCTCTGTCAATAGTCGGCTCCCTCCGTAGTAGCTAGGCAGGTAGCACATTCTTCTTCCTCTTTCTTTTTCAGACCCGTCTTTCTCTTCGAGTGTTTTCTTTCTTAGATATGTTTCTTATCATAGCCGTCTATTTTTGAAGCCCTATTTCTTCCATGCTAAAGAACCCAACTCTTATCTTGTCCCCCAATTATTAGACCAACAACACCAGCGTCTTCTTTAATTTGTTGTTGAATTCTTACATCAATAGCTATGGGGATATAATTTCTTATCATCATATAAGTAGACATCAACACAGTTTTCTTCTAGTATTCTCACCTTATCTTGAAATTAAAAAGAATGCTGGAGTAAAAAAACAAACGAACAACCGAACAAACCTGTTTTATTTTACTATATGGTAAATTTTCAGTTCAATGACGCCTCTGTCATAACATTAAAACAAATTTAACTGAACAAATATTATTGTTCCGCTGGATGAAAGAGACAAACAAATCCCAAGACAAAACAGGACGTATTTATTTCGACCCCTTCGGTCTTCTTCAGGCAAGATAAACAACATTCAGTACAATGAAAACGAAGAACGAGCAATCGCTTATCTTCTAAATTGGGTGCAAAATAGACGCTGAATGAAAACGAAGCCACTAGGAAGGAGACAATGATGATGATAATCAATATGATAGTAACAATAGTAATAATGATGATGATAATGATGATGATGATGATGATGATGATGATGATGATGATGATGATGATGAATGATGAGAAAAAAAGAGAGAGAGAGAGAGAGAGAGAGAGAGAGAGAGAGAGAGAGAGAGAGAGAGAGAGAGAGAGATCTTCATTATTTTTGTAATCAGTCTTGATTCAAATCAAGTACGTTTACGTTCAGTTTAGTGTCAGCCTCAAGTACCTTGACCTCTTTACCCCTGCACGTAAATGATGTGTAAAGGCATTGTATTGCCAACGTCTTCATCGTGTTCTGCTTCATGTTAGTGAATGTGACTGATTTGCTGAGGGTTCTTTAGTTATCCGTTTCCAGCCCCATGAGCCATAAAGTCATTTAACAGTAAGGCAAATGTTAGGCGAGATGTAAGCGGACAATCTTAACAAGTAACTCAAAAACTGTATGTGCAAATACCATATAAGTTTACGCACTTGCAAAACAAAATTTTGACTATGACATGAGTTAGGTCTTTTTTTTTTTTTCTCTTTACTATGCATTTCAAAATAACGGTAGCAAGGAAGCTTCTTAGAATGAAATGTGTTGTTAAAATGATGTATAGTCCGTTGATCCCCTATTTATCAAAGAGGCATGTCTCGCCAGATAATTTACTCACAATGAAAATTAAACATGTATGAAACTTATATCTGTGCCTGTGTGCCTTTTTATTGTGAAGAGTTTTCAATGAAAAGTTTAAAACGTGTCATGCTGGGGAGGTTACACGACCCCTCAAAACGTCGGTTCTGAAAGGGCTAATGCACCCACACTGGGCATGCATCTCTCTCTCTCTCTCTCTCTCTCTCTCTCTCTCTCTCTCTCTCTCTCTCCCACACACACACACACACACACACACACACACACACACACACACAGAGTCACATTCATTTCAGCTCAACATCAAGGACGGTTTAGGATCAATGCGTCACATGAGTCTTCTTCCAGAATGGTTTTACATTTTCATGAACCATATAACTCTTCAGGCACTGGAGGAAAAAAAAAGTCAGCTCACGTCAACTGCCAGAACAGCGAGCATGAACGAGAGAGAGAGAGAGAGAGAGAGAGACACAGACAGACAGACAGACAGACAGACAGACAGACAGACAGACAGACAGAAAATGAAATATAGAGTCAGAGAGACACAGAGAGAGAGAGATAGGGACAGACAGACAGAGACAGAAGGAGACAGAGAGAGGCAGCGGACATGTGAGCAGACGAGGAAGAGACAGACTGCCAAGCGGATAAAGAGAGAATATTAATCATGGCTGCACATGGTAATGGAATGTAACACGAATCCTTTAAATGCTTTATTAATCAACAATCAGTTCAGGGTGTGATTCCACCCACGCCAGAAGTTTGGTTTCATTGATCTTCCTCTTCTTTTCGGCGAACGAGTTGAAGGTGTACATAAATGGGTTCACGGCAGAGTTCAAAGGTAAAACAAACACAGCAAGGGCCACGTTCACTTCCCCAGGAATGGGAACACCACCCAGTGCCAGCATCCCACACAAACCAATGGGAAACCAGCACAGGAAGTCTGTCACAGCAACAGTGATCAACCGCCGAGCTATGGTCATGTCTCGTGACACTTTGGTAGAATTGGTTTTCACAGCGTTACCCTGAACTGACCAGTATATAAAAGCCTGACCAGAAGAAATGAATAAAAATAGCATGAAATTAAAAATGATCAAGACACTGAAAGAATAAAAACGTCCTTTAAAAGTCTGTCTGGTGATGGGCAAAGGGATACAAATGCCTGTCTGGCCATAGAATTCCCAGTGTGATGTCATGGGAAGTAGAGGTAGCGAGGCTAGAAGCCAGCTTACCGACCAGCTGAGAAGACTAGTGGCTGCAGCTGACCTTCTGCCAAACCTCTTGGAACTGAAAGGAAAACGAAGGACAACAAAACGATCCAGTGTGATGAGCCAGACGATCAAAACAGACAGTTCACTGGATAATAAGCACAAGAAACCGGCTATTTCACAGGTCACACTGTGTTTCCACGTGTCATCCTTGTGGAGATATTGTCCACGGAACTGTTCATCAGCCACCCCAATGACTGTAATGTAGACACCCATCAGGAAGTCACTCAAATTGAGGTTGGTGACAAACACACTGTAGCCACTTGAAGACGCCATGCTCTTCACCAACAAACGTGCACAGCAACAGAAGAGGTTACCAGTCAAAGACAGACAGGCAGCCAGCCATAGAAACCCTCGGTACGTCCATGACTGCAGCAGATCTTCACATGTAGAAATTTCGTCCTTTGGGCCAGGCAAGCTGAGCTATCAAAGTTATGGGGCAATATTTCAGTGCAGCAGAATTTATAGTTTTGTGTCGATATGAAGCGTAGACTGGACAGATTTTTTAACAGGCTAGGTGGAAAATGTTTTGACAGGACTGTCACCCATGTAGAGTTCCTTTAACTGTGGCATGAACTGAAACCCATCGGGGCTGATTGTATGAATGGAAGTGGAAGTTAAATTCAGTTTATCTATGTGAGGAAACAAGGACATGACTGTGGTGTCCAACACAGTCAGCGTGGTGTGGGCCAGATGTAACACGGTGAGGGCACTGTGCCGGTTCACAGAGGAGGGATCAGTGTGGAGAGAGGACAGAGGATTGTTGGCTAGAGACAGTGTGTGCAGACTTTTTAAAGCAAGGACAACAGTCAGGTTGACATACTGCAGTCGGTTATCACTGAGATCAAGAAACCACATATTCACCAAATGCACTTCAGGCAAGAAGGTCAAAGAACACTGTGCAAAGACCACACCAATGAGCAGGGTGTTGTTGCTAACATCGTGCAGTGTCATACCTGACCCTGTGGTATCCAAATAGCGGAGCCGAGGGAAGAGAGCTGCAGAGAAGGGCTGAGGACACAGAAAGGTGTGACCCTGACACAGACAGTCTACAGGACATAATATATTGCAAGCCAGTTCATCGTCATACATGGGGCAATGAGGCCAGCCATCACACATGTGGTCACTGTGTAAACATATGGCTGACAGTCTGCAGTGAAAGAGACCTGGACATTTCATGTTCTCGCATCCCTCTTCATCCTGGTGATCAATGCAGTCGTATGGTCCATTGCACCGTGTGTAGACAGGCAGACAGTCATTGAAGTCACCAGGACAACGGTAGTGGGAGTCAAGACATGATTCATTGGACTTCATTGCATATGAGAAGACCTTGATACATAAAACTTCAACCGAACAGGAGATCGACGCTGGCTTTGTCCCATAAATCTATGGGTCCTTACGCTTGGGCAGTCTTTTTTTCCAGTTTTTTTTCATCTGAGTGGATCCAAGCAGTGAGGCAGAATATCACACATTTGTTCAAAAGGGAGGCACTCACCATTGTCACAGGTGAACATTCTGGCACAGGGTGGATGTTGACAGAAAGATTCGTCACTCTCATCAAGACAATCAACAATGAAATCACATATTAAATTGCATGATATTTTGGGTAAAATCATCATCACATGTAAATGTGTTAGCTACAGAGACTCGTCATCAGAGACTTCGATCATCAGAGGCTTCCGAGCCTGTAGATAGCGACCCATCAGTAACACCACAGGGAATGGGTCGACGTTGGCCGCATAGGCTATAGTGGTCAGAGCCACACAGGAGAAAGGAATGTGTCACATGACCATTGGGGCATCTTGTAATGGACTGTTGCCCTGGTGACTGTAAGAATGTCATGCTACTCGCCAATATTGTTTTGGAGTGACGATAGTTCGTTGCTGTCTTATTGGCTGTAAATTCACACACTGTCCCAACATCAGCATGTTCATTTTGTGAAGGTGCACATAGTCTAGCTTTCAGTTTGATAGAAAAACGGTGTACGCCTGACGGTAGTGGTGAAACACCACTTTGAGAATTGGTTGGCTTTATAAAGATACGACCAGGAATGGTGGATAGCCATCTTGCCAGCATAAACCAGAGCATGTGTGTACATTGTGGGCAAGGATCTATCTTGTGTGTGGAGATTACCCAGAAGATTGTCCAGCCAATGGGGATGGACCTTGGTTTCGCTTATGAATGCAGCATGCCAGTTATAGGCGCACTTTGGAAAACCTTGTCTGCCTTGCACTGAATGACAGTAATCATCTGCTTTCTCGCTGAGGTGTGTTTTATTGCTGGCTAATCCTCTGACAATTTTGTAGCAGCGGCTGCACAGTGCGATTAATCCATCACACTGAGGACTGCTGTAGGGATAGTCCCCGGTTTCGTCCCGTCCATCTTCACACTCTGTCTTCAGGTTACAGGCCAAGTGGTGATGGAAGCTGGCGTAATGCTTCACGGAACAGTTCCAGAGACCTTTTGGCAATTTAAGAGGCCTTTTATAATCAGGAAAGAATGAAAAGAAAAGTCTAAAACAGGTTCCATTTTTACAAAGCGATGCATCGATACCTCTTTTTGTGATGACACTGAACTGCTTGGCTAAAAACAGATGGGCAAAATCAGACTCAATATCATAACGCCGGTGCCAGATTTGAACAGTCTTCATTTCCAGCATTCTGACAGGACCCTCATTATAAGAACTCATGAAATGACGGTACAGGGACACATCCATCAGCGTTTGAGTATATTCCTTGAAAACTGACAACAACTGTGCTGTTGTCAGGCACATGCACTTTCCTCGCTGCACGTGCACGATGTGTGTGATTTATTCCAGAACTGACAAACCCAGATGTCGCAGACGTCATTACAAGAATGAGAGGATCTGTGTCTGGACATTCATCAACAAAAAAGTGTAACGTTACGGAACTGAGACAAAATATTTTCCTAACTGTGTTACCACACAAATGGCTGCAGCTCAAAGAGCTCAGAGAAAGGACCAAATGAAGAAGATCTTTATTTTTTTTGTCGACCTAATATTTCAAGACATTTTCTTCATCTTAATTGTATTTTGTGGGGTGTGTGTCCCCAACACATTGTAACATTGCCTTTTTTTACACAGGCAGAGATGGATTTTTTAAAAAACAGATTCGTTTTAGTAAATGATAAAGGAAGCAGCAACATATCCGAGTTACATCATAACCTATCATGTGCATTGGGAAAAAAATGATTTCCTTTTTTGTGCACTTTGAACCCGCATTAACAACTCACCTTTATATGGTGCTTGCTCCTCATTGGTCAGTGCTTTTGTGAAAAGTGACTTGTGCTCTTGGAAAAAAAAGAGATTGCCTGTCATTTCGGCGGAACCATCAGACCAGAGAGGACAGACTCGTAAGATTTGTTAGGAGGAGAAGAAGAGGTCGAACAAGTGTAGCAGCGTGGAGAGAGAGTTGAACTCTTAAGTTATTTGTAACGCTATGTATTGTTGATTTCAGGGTGAGTTTGGGATGTGTGAACATATTTGATAATTTTCAATACAATCTTTTATCGCAGTCTTGAGTTTCGATCATTCGTTTTTGATCGTGATCGGAAGTATTCCAAATTCTCTACCCTGTTCACAGACTCGATAGGTAAGATGTGGTTCCTGTGTTTGATCATCAAGTGAGTGATTAATTTAGATTACCAACAGTGCCTTGCCTTTCTAGGGCAAGCACCCTGTACGTGGGAGGTGGCATTGCTACATAGGCCGTGGCAGCCCCTCACAGCCCTTGAGATGATGAGAGATATCCGCTGCAAAGAGGATTTTGATTTCTTTTGAAATTTGTTTGAATTCTGTCTGCATGGAAAGATTCCTGAATTGGGGTCTGTAAACCCACAGTCATTTGTTTGTATAGGGCAAATTTGACGTCTCTGTAACCTAAAGGGAAAAAATGAAGTTCGTGTAGTGAGTGAATGAACTGAAGTCAGTGTGACTTGGATGTATTTGTTTGTAGAGTGCTGTAACAAAAAGGGATGTCTTGTTAAATGATATATTGACAAAGAAAAAAAAAGAGGAGATAATAAAACCCTCTCGTGCCAAAAGAAGCGAGGTGCAGATAGAAAAAAAATCACTGGTGAGAAATTTGAAATTGAGTTCTGCCTTCTTTCATTGAAAAGGCGTCAAAAGTACGAGATACCTCTCCCACCGTCGGAAGCAGCCCCTGGCATCTGACTCTACGCCAATTGAGTATGCAGACTTATAACCGGTAGACTGCTACTTCCCGTGTTTTGTCGACGCTGCAAAGCGAAGTTGGAGTGATCTCTCCAGAGCGCAAAGCCTGGGTAAGTAAGTATGGAGGGCAAGCTGTTACCCATGCAGCAGACCTCCCCCCCCCCCCTCCATGTCACTGGAATGGTCCATTGGAATGACAAACGCCGATACACATGGTTCTAGTGCTGTCGCAGGAGTTGCCAGAACGTTGCTGTATACAGCCTCGGACTGCATTGGGGACTCCGACTCCAGATTTTCCCTCAAGGTTGACTCCTGAAGCCTTTCCTAAGAGTGGGTATAGCTGCAAGGCAGCAGCGGAGGTTTGAGATCAGAGTTTTCCTTCTCTTAGGAGGGCTGTCTTCCCAGACTAATGAGCCCCATCTGCCCAAGAAGGGGTGTTAGCCCCACACAAAACCCTTTAACCTCCAAGTGAGTTGGTCTACATTAGTCTGACCTCTTCCCTTCGACCTGTCCAGCTTGGGTGGCCCTACCAGGAGCATACAGCTCCCGCTGGCATAACTCTCTGGGTCATAGAGGTACACAAGCTCCCACACCACGACAAGGAGTAGACAGTGGGAGAAGTCATCGCATCTCACTGGGCAGCTACCACCCGCTTTAAGCTGGGCAGCCCCCAGCCAGTAAGGTGCTGCCCCACCACGGTCCGTTAGCCTCACTGGGTGCGTGGGATTTAGGGTGAAAACCGACAAGCGGATCCATAACTGTGCACCAGGCAAAAGAAAATTGAAAACTTCCACCCTGAAATTGGGTACGTGGAACGTAAGGACAATGACACCAGGCTTTTCTGACGACCTGCAGGAAGTAAATGATGTTCGCAAGACAGCTGTCATCGACAGAGAACTGAGCAAACTGCAGATGGACATTGTCGCCCTTCAAGAAACCAGGCTCCCAGAAACAGGATCAGTGGTGGGAGAGAGACTTCACCCTGTTCTGGCAGGGCAAAACATCAGACGAGGTCAGAGAACACGGCGTGGGATTCGCAGTTAGAAACAGATATTGGGATCCATAACCTCATCAGTAGAAGGAACAGAACGAATCCTGTACTCTCCGACTCCAAACATCATCGGGGCCAGTCAGTCTAATCAGTGCCTACGCACACGAACTTTGGCATCCACAGCAGAAGCAAAAGAGAAGTTTTATGACGACCTCAGTGCTTTATATGGAGAATTCCTGACAGAGAATTACTGTTCATTGCAGGCGATTTCAACGCCAGAGTAAGTGTCGATCACAGCCCCTGGCTCCTGCTTGGGTCAGTTCGGCACTGGGAAAATAAACGAGAATGGCCAGCGCCTGCTAGATCTCTGCTGTCATCATGGATTGTGCGTCAGTAACACCTTCTTCGACATGAAGCCTCAGCATCGAGTCTCCTGGAGACACCCTCGATCCAAACACTGGCATCAGCTCGATCTGATCATCACCAGACGTGTCAACCTTTCCAGCATCAAGATCACTCGCAGCTACCAGAGCGCCGATTGTGACACTGACCACTCTTTGGTGTGCAGCAAAGTGAAGCTCCACGCGAAGAGACTGCACAGTACGAGAAAGGAGGGCCGGCCTCGCATCGACACCAGCAAAAAAATACGCGATCAAAGAAAAGTGGAGGAGTTCGCGCGCGTGTTGGAGGTTCTCTCTCCATGGCCCACCCACTGCAAATGCCCACGACCGATGGGAACACTTCAGAAATGTTGTCTACAACTCCGCCATGTCCACCTTTGGCAAAAAGACCAGCAAGTCAGCTGATTGGTTTGAAGCCCATTTAGAAGAAATGACACCAGTCATCAAAGCCAAGAGAAGCGCCCTGACAGCATACAAAACCAATCCCAGTGAGCAGAACCTCCAGGTTCTCCATGCTGCTCGCAGCGAAGTCCAGCAGTGTGCCAGGCAATGCGCTAACAATTATTGATTTCAGCTCTGCTCCCAGATTCAGATCGCAGCTGACACAGGCAACATTAAGGCGATGTATGACAGCATCAAGCAGGCACTGGGCCCAACATGCAAAAAAAAAACTGCCCCTTTGAAATCAGCTACAGGGGAGGTAATTCAGGACAGAGAACAACAGATGGAGCGCTGGGTAGAAAACACTACACTGAGCTATATGCAAGAGAAAATGTAGTCACAGAAGATGCCCTGAATGCCATAGAGCGCCTACTAGAGCTGGAAGAGCTTGACAGAGAACCAACCATAGACGAACTCAACGAAGCCCTGGACTCTCTTGTCTCTGGCAAGACACCAGGGAAAGTACTTCCCGCCAAAGTACTGAAGTGCTGTAAAGAGACACTTATCACCGAGTTGCATGAAATCCTCTGCCTCTGCTGGAGTGAAGGCGAAGTAAGTACCACAAGACATGAGGGATGCTAACGTTGTCACACTGTACAAAAACAAAGATGACAGAAGCGATTGCAATAAATTATTGGGGCATATCGCTCCTCAGTATCGTTGGGAAAGTGTTTGCACGAGTAGTACTGAAGAGGCTCCAGGTACTTGCAGAGCAAGTTTATCCTGAACCGCAGTGCGGTTTCCGTGCCCAACAGATTCACTATAGATATGATCTTCTCCCTTAAACAACTTCAGGAGAAATGTAGGGAGCAAATGCAGCCACTCTTCCTTGCTTTCATAGATCTCACAAAGGCTTTCGATATGGTCAGCAGGGATGGCCTCTTCAAGATCCTCCCCAAGATTGGATGTCCATCTAAACTTCTCAGCATCATCATATCCTTCCACGAAGACATGAAAGGCACCGTCGTCTTTGACGGTTCAACATCAGCTGCCTTCAACATACAGAGCGGAGAGAAACAGGGTTGCGTCCTGGCTCCCACCCTGTTTGGAATCTTCTTTGCTGTGATGCTGAAACACGCATTTGGTCCTGCAGCTGAAGGTATCTACCTCTGAACCAGGACAGACGGAAAGCTCTTCAACCTCTCCAGACTAAGCGCCAAGACTAAAGTCAAGCTGAGGTGCCTGCGTGACTTCCTCTTTGCAGACGACGCAGCAGTAACCACCCACTCAGCAGAGGACCTACAGCAGCTCATGACTTGCTTCAGCGATGCCTGCCAAGACTTTGGGCTTACCATTAGCTTGAAGAAAACACAGGTCATGACAATGACCATGAACTGGATGTTGTCCATGACTTTGTTTATCTGGGCTCAACTATCTCAGACACCCTCTCACTTGACGCAGAGCTCAACAGGAGCATCGGCAAGGCAGACACCACCATGACCAGACTGACAAAGAAAGCATGGATTAACAGCAAGCTGACCGAGCACACAAAGATCCAGATCTACACAGCCTGCATCGTGAGCACCTCCTGTATGGCAGCGAGTCTTTGACTTTGCGTGCCCAACAAGAGCAAAAGCTCAATGCTTTTCATATGCGTAGTCTCCGACGCATTCTGAACATCACCTGGCAGGACAAGGTCCCAAACAACACTGTCCTGGAAAGAGCCGGATGCACCAGCATGTACACTCTGCTGAAAACAGAGACGTATGCTCTGGCTCGGCCATGTCATGCGCATGGATGACGGACGGATCCCTAAAGACCTCCTCTATGGAGAACTTGTGCAGGGAAAACGTCCCATAGGCAGACCACAGCTGCGATTCAAAGACGTGTGCAAGAGGGACCTAAAGGCCTTGAACATCGACCAGAACAACTGGGAAGCAACAACCCTCGAAGGGTCAGCCTAGAGACAGACTGTGCAGAAAGGTCTCTCCAAGTTCGAAGAGACACTCGCTCAGCAGCACGGGGGAAAAGAGAATCAGAAGAAAGGCTGCAGCCCAGGCAGACAGACCAGCATCAGACTTCATCTGTGCCCTCTTCCACAGGAACTGTCATTCCCGCGTCGGACTGGCCAACCACACCCGTCGCTGCACCAGAAGAGACACCTAGAGCGAAACTTCATAGTCTTCCGAGACTGAAGGATGCCTACATACGAGTCTTCCAAGCTCAAGACAAACAAAACCACGTTTTCTCTGATCATTTGTATGAGCTGCACTATCACAGCTGTGGTCATACAATGGTATCGGCCATGGAGCAGTTGTGTTCCTTGATCTGTTAATGGAATGCTCTGTACGTGCTTGCACCCTATGTGAACACAGCTCATGTTTCCAGGGTGATGCAGGATTGCTCCTGGCTGACCAGTTCGGCAGTTGAGACAACACTCCTCCGAGTCCCACTGGCACCTTTGGGCAGCTTTATTTCTTTCTTCTTCACCTAATTCCATCGTGACTTTCTACTGTGAAAATGCCTCAGAAAGTCACTAGAAATTATGAGAAAGACAGATATGCCCATCCCTTCTCCCGTGCTGTGTGGCAGAGATCGCTACATGCTCCGGTCAGTATCAATGTATCTGCTGGATCTGATCTGTCATCGGACAAATGAATTTTTGCCCACTTACTTTGATTTGCGCGGTTTTTGTTGTAACCATAACCATGAACGGACGAACGAAATAGCACTTTAATTCTTCTGGGAACATTTCCGGAGACCTGTAATCTAGTATTTCTGGATGAAATTAAAAACAGAGACCGAGAATGTAAAACAGGAATATGCTTTAGCCCATACGCAAGAGGAGCAGCAGCAAATACGATTCTACTACATGACTTACAGTTCATGATTCCTGGTGATTTATTTCTGGATTCTTCATTGACGATTCAAACTATGGCGTGATTAATCAATGATCGCAGTTATGTTCTAAATGACCAAAAAGAAATTCTCCATGGAGTTCATGGGCTTTTATTAACCTTTGTATTTAAAAAAAGGAAATCTGAGATGTAGATCAAGATGACTGTGATCTAGATGAACATGTTAACAATATTTCACTTTTATATCTTAGGGTGGAAACAACTGCAATAAAAGAAGCCTTCATAACCCTTAAAGACCATAAACCCAATTTCCACAACAACCCAACATGTAGACTAATAAAACCCATCTAAATCTGAACTGGGCAAAATAAGTAAGAAAATCTTAGAAAAAGCCATAAAAAACATAAAATCAAACACTGAATACAACAACCTCTGGAAGAAGAACATAAGAAGTTATCCAATGGTTCAAAAACCTTAACAAACAGAAGAACACAGTTCATCACATTCGACATAGTAGACTTCTACCCATCCATAGACGAAGAGCTACTCACTAAAGCTCTGAAATTTGCTAATAAACACACAGACATAACAGGGTCAGAAATGGAAATCATTTTCCACACCAAGAAAACTTTACTCTACAGCAGAAATGATACATGGATCAAGAAAAAAAATAAAAAACTCAACATTTGATGTGACCATGGGATCGTATGACGGTGCCGAAACATGTGAACTAGTCGGACTGTTTTATACTATCCAACATCCAAAAGCAACTCGGAAAGCAAGTCGGACTGTACAGAGACGACGGCCTCGCCGCGCTAAAAAAACAATCCAAGAACCATTGAAAACAAGAAAAAAAGAACTATGCAAAATTTTCCAAAACCATAACTTAAAAATCACCATCGAAGCAAACAAAAAGGTAGTGAACTACTTAGACATAACACTTGACCTCAACAACCACATATATAAACCATACAAGAAACCTAATGACACACCCATTTATGTAAACATCAATAGCAACCACCACCATCTATACTAAAAAAACCATACCCAATGGCATAAACAAGAGATTATCTAATCTGTCACATAATGAAAGAGTATATTCAACAATGCAGCAGCAGAATACCAAGAGGCATTGCAAAAAAGTGGTTACAGCTACAAACTACAATACAACCCAGATAACAACATGAACAAAAAAAAAAAAAAGCAGGAAAAGGAAAATCACATGGTACAACCCTCCATATGATGGACGAGTAAAAACAAACGTAGGAAAAGAATTTTTCAAAATTTTGACAGCATCCTTCCCAAAAGAACACAAATTGTCCAAAATATTCAACAAGAACACCATCAAACTATCATATTCATGCATGCCTAACCTTAAAAATATAATTGATTCATCCAACAAAATGAAAAGCAACACAGCAAAGAAGGGGTGAAGAAAGGAAATCCTGCAATTGTGCTAAAAAAGAACAGTGTCCCTTAAGCAACAAATGCCTCTATAACAACATTGTATACCAAGCCACTGTGACATCAGAAAATGAAAAAAAGAAACATACATAGGGATCACTGAAAAATCTTCAAAACCAGATACGCAAACCATAAACAGTCATTCAACAAAGAAAAATACAAAAACCAAACAGAACTGAGCAAATATATTTGGGAGACTTAAAGACAAAAAAAATAAACTATAACATATCCTGGAAAAATAAAAAGGGCATCACCATAAAACATTTCAAAAAGATCACCTATGTTCAACAGAAAAATGGTTAAAACTATGCAAACCATACTTAGCAACCCTAATACTAAAGTAGAAATAGTAAACAACTGCAGGCACAAATGGAAATCGTTGTCAGCAAACGCACCCTGAACTGTAAAACAACCCCAAAAAAAACCGAACAATACGTGCAGCCAATCCGCACGTGCAAACAGTGACATCAGGCCATATAACACCGGCAGTAGGCGCCCCAAAACCGAAACAGATCTGTTGGCGTTTAAAACTTCCTTTTATCATCCTATTTTTAACAAATATATATATATATATATATATATATATATATATATATATATATATATATACAATGAAACAATAAATTCCAAGGATAAGTACCGAGCACCATATGTGTTATATGTTAGTGAGCTTTCTCTCCATTGGAGTTGGTCTCCCGCTTTGGAGACTATAAGCTTGCTGAAGGTACATTTTGAGAAGCGTTTATTTATTCCCCATTCACCCACTCAAGCACAAACTGTCAGTTAGGCAGAATCATCTACCACTGCAGATAGGAAGGCTTATCACCCCCTTATTTCTATAATCTGAGACATAAGAGCAAGCTTTGTCTATAATTCTATATATATATATATATATATATATATATATATATATATATATATATATATATATATATATATATATATATCCACACACACACACACACACACATACACACACACGCACATGTATATATATATATATATATATATATATATATATATATATATATATATATATATATATTCATATATATTTTTTAATGTATATTTTGAGAAGTGTTTTATTATTCCCCATTCACCCACTCAAGCACATACTGTTAGTTAGGCAGAATTATCTACCACAGCAGATATGAACGCTAATCTCCTCCTCTTTCTTCTTCAATCTAAGACATAACAGCAAGCTTTGTTTATAATTCAGTATTTCTTGCAGTCATTGCAACACCAAGCTGCTCTGCAAGTGGCTGGAATGGTGCTCGGTTATTATCCTTGGAATTTATTAGTTTATTATATATATATATATATATATATATATATATATATATATATATATGTGTGTGTGTGTGTGTGTGTGTGTGTGTGTGTGTGTGCGTGTGTGTGTATGTGTGTGTGTGTGTGTGTGTGTGTGTGTGCGCGCACAAATTTGTATTTAGAAAAACATGTTTTTACATTAAAATTTAAGGCAAAGTTATTCCTCTTTATAAATCAGATTTATCAATTCCTTCAATTTACAGACCCATTTCAATGTTTGTCTTTTCTTTCAAAACCTATCGAAAAACACTTACAGACATGTCTGTATTCTTACCTTTTTGAAAGCAATCTTATCTTTGAAGATCAGTCAGGCTTCCGCGCAAACCACTATTGTCATTGACATTCGTACAACCTATTGATAGTCTACTGTACAGCACAAATGAAAATAAATTTGCTGGTATTACCTTCGTAGACTTTGAAAAAGCCTTTGATGTAATTCGTTTATTCCTGTTGTTGCGTAAACTGGAATTCTGTCAATCATCTCCAGAATTTTTTCGTCTTATGTCATCTTTTCTATCCAAAAGAAAAACAAACAGTTATAGCAAACAATCAAACATCTAAATTTATGTCCGTTAAAAATGGAGTACCATAGAGATCTATCTTAGGACCCCTTTTGTTCTTCATGTATGTAAATGGCTTCCTTGCTTTCTTAAAGTTAATTATGGTATGCTTCCAGATAATAATCTATTCACTCAAATCATTCTGATGCCCGTTAACTTACTAGTGAACTCCAAGATGACATTGAATGACTCATTAATTGGGCCCAGGTAAACCACATGTTCATAAATGCAAATAAAAACACATGTGTGTACGTATGCGCGTAAACAAATAAGACACAGAATGTTCTGCAGTTCAACATGTTGTTTCAATGTGATACTAAAATTGAAGAAGACGACTCGCATAAAATGCTGGGCGTCACACTGCGTCCCTAATAAACGTCTTTCCAACAAAATATTTCAGTTGGCTAAAAAAAAAAAAAAAAAAAAATTCTTGATGTACATTCCCAGTTGATTTTCTTTAATGCTCATATTCTATCAGTGATCGATTATGCTTCAACTTTATGGACTCCTGCAGTGACACAAACCTTTACCTGATTCACCGTATTTGCATAAGAGCAATGAAATCAGTGTTGTTGAAATCGAGCTCTCTAACAGCTGAGGACTGTAAGCACACACACACACACACACACACACACACACACACACACACACACACGCACCAACACACTTGCACACACACACACACACACACACACACGCGCGCGCGCGCGCAGAGGCGCTCGCGCGAAACACACACACACACACACACACACACACACACACACACACACACACACACGACACACACGCACAAACACATATACACACACACATACACACACATACACGTATGCATGCGCCCACGCACGCATGCACGCACGCACGCGCTTGCGCGCGCGCGCACACACACACACACACACACACACACACACACACACACACACACACACACACACACACACACACACACACACACACATACACACACGTCTTGTGTGTGTGTGTGTGTGTGTGTGTGTGTGTGTGTGTGTGTGTGTGTTCACGTACATTCACGGAGTACGCCTTGTTCTACTCACAATATTTTTACCCACACGAAAGTATTGATTTTAAAACTTGCAGTAAATAGCTAGGGTGATTTATTTCATCCCAATAAATAATGTTGTTTATCTGTGTTGAGTGCTTCGTAGGACACTTCAGAAGGTTTATGACATAGGCGTGGGTACTTGGAGAACGTCAGCTGTGGTATTTTTGTGCCCATGTTACTTGTTAGTACATATATAGAGCAGCCATCTGTCGAAAAGGATGGTAGGAGCAGCAGTAGTAATAGTAGTGTGATCGTAGTAGTAGAACTAGTAGTAGTCGCAGTTTTTGTAGTATTGTAGTAGTAGTAGTAAATAGTAGTAGTAGTAGCAGAAGCAGTAGTGGTGATTTTGGTGGTGGTGATAGTAGTAGTAGCAGCTGCAGCAGTAATAGTAGTATCAGCAGTAGTAGTAGTAGTTGCTGTTATAGAGTTGTAGTAGCGGCAGCATCAGCAGTAATTGTCATCGTCGCCGTCGTCGTATTGATGGTGGGAGTTGAAGCGGCAGTAGTAGAAAGAGGAGGTGAAGGAACACAATTAAAAGTTACAGCGTTGATTGTAAATACTTCAGCTGGTAGACCGCCGGACTTGTAATCTGGTGGGGTTGCAGGTTCGAATCTCGGCCGGGCCGTTTTGGCATGGGGACTTTTCCTCTCAGCGTTAACGTTGGTTCTGACTCCATTTCCCAAATAGTCCTTCGAATGGGACTATAAGCCGAGATTTCGTGTATGAACGCACGCATAACATCTTGCACAAACGTAAGATCCCCTCTCCAACTTTCGGACACGGTCAGTTTGACCGTTGGTATAGACGACGCGTGACACATGACTTGCATCTTGTGTGAGAATGAAGTAGGGAAAGCTGAGAAAGTTATATCGCCTGAATTACACGGGAAACAGCTGAATGTAGCGCCAGCAGGCAGCTCTTCAGTCAGCTCTACCCAGGTAGGCAGCCCATCGTATCAATGAGCGTGTCGATTGCAAAGCGCCTAGAGCTTTTGTTTTAAACGAGGTTACATTTTATCTACGTATTCTTACTACTACTACTACTACTACTACTACTGCTGCTGCTGCTGCTGCTGCTGCTACTACTACTGATTGCCGGGCACTGGTAAACGTCTGTCCTATAGTTCTTTCTTTCTTTTCTTTCTTTTCCCCTTTTTTCTTTTTTTTTTTTTCTTTATTTTTTTGACCAAACAATCAAGTATCATTTTAAAATTCGTTGCGAGAGGTGAATGATGTTATCTCCCCTTGACATGTGTATAATGTTAACTCTCCTTTAGGGGTGAATGATGTTATCTCCCCTTGAGAGGTGAATGACGTTATCTCCCCTTGAGAGGTGAATGATGATGTCATCTCCCCTTGACATGTGAATATTGTTATCTCTCCTTTAGGGGTAAATGATGTTATCTCCCCTTGAGAGGCAATTGACGTTATGTCCATCCCTTGGCACCAGTCTCTGCAGGGTCATCACTGATCGCTGTCACGGACGTGACACAGGTTCAGCCTTGCAGCCACAGGAAGACAATCCCCATGTTCTCACCATTACACCCTTCTGCTAGAAGATCATGGTAAAATGCTCGCTGGTCAGAGGGGATTTTATCGACAACATTTCTCTTTGGAAAACTGGACTTAAACTTACGCATAGTTTCTCTTTTATTTGCATTCGGTAAGCCTTCAAAGTTAATGAAAATGGTTATCAACAAATGTGTGATCAAAAGAAAATATGCAGCGTAAAACAAAAAACAAAACAAAACGAACAAACAAAACGAAGGGATAGGATCATAAAACGTAGAAAAGTGTATACACGTTCTAAAGATGCTTTAGGTGGAAAAGGTATTCACTGGCAACTGAGAATGGAAAAAAGTGAAAAGTTTGTGTCCATAAATAGATTGACTGAATATATAGGGTGGACAATATCTTTCCTGCAAATTTCAACATCTGTTAAGAGATGTTCTTTTGTCTTTTCAAAATGTTGATAAACACAGAGCATTACAAAATTCACAGAGGTCATAGCAGAGGCACTTTTCTGTAGTGATAACAAGTAAAGTAGATAATGAGCGTTTTTCTCTTAAAACTGGGATTTCTTCAGCAAAGATACCATTGATAAAAAAGCGATTTCTTGAGATGACTGAAGATGTTTCCGACAAGGGATTAAATAAAGTAACTATGGGATGGATACTGTCAGTGAAAGACTCATCTAAGAGTGATTTATCATAATAAAGGACGGCGAAGGTGACCAAGAAACAAGAGCACAACACATTACATCAACCTTGAAGACAAGTTCAAGAGTGTAGTGCTATGTTTTTTTCGAGAATAGGTTAGGAATTTTGATATCAATACCTTCGGTCAATGGAATACAATCTAGAATGTGTGACAGACTGTTAAAAAGACTCTAAAACAACGAGAAAAATAAGTGAAATAGCACTCACGTGGTTTCAGATTACAATTTGTCATTAATCTTCCTGTAACGAATAGCTGTAAAAGGAAATAGGTACAGCTATAAATATATGATAAACGTTCATTTTGCAAGATAATCATTCAACATCACATAATCTATGCACTATGAGTATGTTTACAGTTTCTGGAGCGAACATGTCAGAATAATAGAGAAAGATGTTAAAACTCTGTAAGAATCAAAGAGAGAACAGACAAAGATTTGGTACTATTTGGTAATGACGAACACAC
>JADBJO010015077.1:40000-45117 GCA_016801955.1 Conus betulinus
GCATACGTACCACTGTCCTTACTACAAGAAAACGCTCTGCCGATCCAAGCACGGACTGAAGTCAGATTTTCTATTTTGAATTCCCCGTGCCACGTCATCTGCACATTAAACCATCCCCTTTCCAAAAGGTTGCCCACTTGTATTTACACCAATCCTGTTCACACATAAACTATTTCAAATCGATCTAGCTGGAAAATGAGACGACTGCAGGCGGAAATCTAAACAAATCTTAAGTAAATGTTAGAGAACCGCCCGAGAGAAACGTGGACAAACGAGTCACAAGACAAGAGTGAACCGCGAAAGGGCGAACCGGCAAGAGTAACAAGAGTCTTGTGACTCGTTCGTCCACGTTTCTCTTGGCGGTTCGCTAACATTTATCTAAGATTTATCAAAATCATCAAGAGCAATTGTTTTACTAGGCCGGTCGTATTCCTATGGTACGTCTACAATGCTTGTGTCATCACCAGCCCGGATGAATTTCTTCCCCTCGATGACCAAGTGGTCGTAGATTCTGGTAGCGATCTTTCCCTGATCCTTGGCAGCCCTCAGTTGAGACAACTTTTTTTCTCAACAGACCTAACTCACTGGCAAAACCCTCTCCCCACAAAAAAGATTACTCCCTACTTCGCCTTCAAGATCTTAACTTTATCTTGAGAGAGAGAGAGAGAGAGAGAGATATGTGACAGTGGTTCTTCATTGGCCAATGCAGATTTGGCAACCGATACTGACTCGTCTGTACACACAACAGGCAATACCACTACCAGCAGACACACACACAAAACCTTTGCATATTTACCCAAATATTTCTTTTTTGTCCATATTAGATCAAAGAGACGATGCCCTCAGAGCATGCATCGTGTACTGGCCAGAGGTTCCGACTGGATCCTCACTGGCTGTTAATAGCACCCCTCTGGCCACAGACAGTTTAGCTTTACTCAATAAGCTTCAATATTTGAATATTACTTTTCCCCTTGGACGACACACTTTGGTAATAAATGATGTGTCAGTCTGGGGGGGGGGGGGGGGGGGAGGGGGGGGGTATTTGTTTGGATTTGGATTTGGATGCAAATGACCCTCTGTGTACTGTTTCAAACTGACCAGCAAATAACCAAAGGCTTTCCATGTCGCGCATCTAAACGCTTCTCATATAATCTGACTATTTCTTGGAAATAGTCATTTTGTGAGATGGATCATCTGGGGGGCGTCTGCCATGCTTTAAGAACAACCATAATTGTTGAAATTAAAACATATAGTACTTAGGTCTTTAACTTTTGTGATTAAGTTTTGATGCTGAACGGTGTGGAAATGGAAAGTGTGTTGGTGCTAAGCTAAATCCCAATCACCAGTGTCAACTTCATGATGGTTTTACATCACACAGCTTTGTTCATTCATGGGGATTCTCCTCAGTGCTGGCATTTCCACACAACAACGAAGTTGGAACGTTTCATACATTGATCCGATTTCTGGGCTATGGAAACTCACCAACATTTGTCCAGGCGTGGAATATGTCACGAGTCAAAACAGCACCAACATCACCATCCAACAGGCCAATGCTTCAAGCTGTGAAAGCCGGTCGTTACCACAGACCTCTCACCAGGGCGTGGTATTTGGGGTATGTGAGCATGTCAAACCTTTCTGTACACTGCGCGTGCAGGTGCCCCTAGGTATGTATGTGCAGGCTCGTGTCCGACGGCTGTCGTATGACTGTGAATCCAGGAATTGAAAACTGAAGTGTTATATCGTCAGACTGGTTGTTTCAGCATTGAATGCAATGTTCATGATTTAGATGAGAGTTTCGTTGACTCAGATACAAACAGTATGCTAAAAGTAAGCATAAACAGTCCTCTGGTTGATGTTCACTTTGAGCCTGTAAAGTCTCATGGTTTTGTTGTGAAGCATGTCCAAAAACATTCCACACGTTTAATCACACCGCATATGAGCTGTTCAAACACTTTTATCATGAGGTCTACTTTCAATTCCAGTATGCCTATGACACATGTTTTGACTTTTCGACAAATACAATCTAAAGAGGGTTCGAATAGCATAAATTTCATTTTCCTAGATCCAGTTACAGCTGCAAGGCATCTGGAAAAAGCATCCACCACATTTTTTTTGACGCCTGTAATTATGGAAACTTCCGACCTCGAAATCTTTGACAAATATGATTGTCAGAAGAAGAATGGTTTGATACTGCTCGTGTCGGTGCTTCCTACAAGCAAACAGCCAGTGGAGTTGCCCAGTGGTTTATTCAACTGTTCTGTGCCATACTATTCTGATGTTCAGCCTCACCTGCACTGTAATCAGTGGACAGACTGTGAAGACGGACGGGATGAAACAGGGGACTGTCCCTTCAGCAGCGCTGACCGCAAGGGGCTGGTTGCGTCACGTGACAAGTGTTTCAGGTTAATGCATCGTATACTTAGTGTTTCCATTGTGTTTTCTGACACTGTGTGCCAGGAAACAGGTGGATCTCTAGTGTCTATGAAAACAAGCAAGGAAAAGGTGGAGTTCCAGCGTGTACTGTCCAGGTATCTCACCTTTGCAGCAGCAGTAGGGATGAGGTCAGGCTGGCATTCTCTTCCCTTTCTATACAGCAAATTTCGGGCGTGGTTTGATGGCAGCTTGATTTACAACATGAATCATATTAATTCACATCGTCGGTACATTCCTTCCAGGATTGAACAAGATATGTATGCCACACACCGATGGATTCAGACCCTGGAGCATGGTAACATTGATTTATTCATATGTGAAGTCAAATTACCGTCACATGGTGCTCTTCATTCTCCTGTGTCATTGTCTCAGTCATGGCCGTCAAAATACGTCTACACCAACACGCGGCAGCATTTGCTTGTTTGCTCTACTAGTTGTGTTGCACACGTGTTTCTGTTGTCTGATGTCAAGTGGCACTGTATGAAAGCGACAGAGGTAAAGCCCTATAAATGGTTGAACATTAGCGACCCACAGTCTGGTGACACAGTATTTGAAGGAAGGCGGTTCCCCTACATCCCGTTTAGATGTGATGACGACGTGACGACAGTGCATCACACTTTGCTGTGTGACATCACACGGGACTGTCCCGATGGAAGCGATGAGTTATTCTGTGAATTTTCATGTGCTGGTTTTCAGTGCTGGAACCGCCAATGTGTGTTACTCAGTCAGCACTGTAATCAACGCGCAGATTGTCTGGATGATTCCGATGAAATTGAGTGTCCCGATGATGCTACCTACCATGACCGGATCAAAGAGGAAGACATGAAGCGACAACAGTTTTACGTGGATCTGGATGGGGCAGGTTACTTCACCCAACAGCTGATGACAGTTGGCCACTCTTGTCCTCATACTCATTACCGTTGTACAACTGAATGGCTGTATTGTCTGCCTGTCTACACTAGATGTAATGGATTCTATGACTGTGTATATGGGAGAGGATGAGCACGAGTGTGAGACAATGAAATGCCCTGGTTTCTACCGATGTCGAACGTCCAGAATCTGTGTGCATGGAGATCATCTGTGTGATGGCTGGGGTCAGTGTCCACAACGTGATGATGAACTGATGTGTGACAGGAGCTGCCCTGAAGGATGTCAGTGTCAAGGTCACGTTTTCCTGTGTTCAGAACCTTTCTTTTCTGGCTTTTTTCCTCAGCTGCGATACGTAGATGCAACAGGTTCAATCATGTCGCTGAATGATTTCCAAACAAATGCTTATCTTGTTACTTTGATTTTACATTATTGTTCTATTCCCAATATTTCACACACTAGATTTGTACACTTGAAGGATGTCGGTCTTGCTCATAACAACATCAGAAATCTTGATATGGCTGTTTTTCTTCAGCTACCAAATTTACGAAGTCTTTGGATAAGAAATAACCCTCTCAGCAAAATAACATTGAAAAACGACGAAACAAATTGTGTATTTACTGAACGAACTGACTTGTCCCAAACCGATACTAATGTCCTTCTCATTAGCGTAGCTCTGTATCTACCTCACTTGAAAATGTTGAACGCGTCGTTTTGCGCTGTTGAAACAATTAGTCGGACTGGTTTTAAAAACTATGCCAATAATCCAAGAGCTGGATCTAAGGGGGAATAGACTTGACAGTTTTCCGTTAGATATGTTGTCAAGGTCAGATAAATTACGACGTCTTTATTCACCTAACTACAGAATTTGCTGTAAGCATCTGCTTCCTAAACACTCGGAGGAAGTCAAGTGTGTTTCTCGTCTCGCTGCACTTCCGTCATGCGCAACGCTGCTACCAAGTGAGCTGTCCAGGGCTTTCTTTGGGCTGACGGCTGTGACCAGTGTGGCAGGCTGCGTGGCCTGCCTGGCCACTTCGTTCAAAGTCAGCCACATGGTTGGACACCATTTCATGACGGTCATTTCCAGTTTGCAGTTTGCTGATACCTCTATGGGATGCCACGTCGCCATTGTTGTGGCGGCAGACCTGATGTTTCGCGGAAGATACATGGAGACTGAAAAATCATGGACCAGCGGTGTTACCTGCAAACTGGCTGGTTTTCTGTTCGTTTTGTCCAGTGCAGTGTCGCCGATGATCATATGGTTCATTACTGTGTATCATGTAATTAGTGTTCGTGTTCCTAACGGGTTGTGGAGAGTCAAAGGACATCTGATGGATATAGTTTGTACAGCAGTGTGGACGCTTGGAATCCTATTGGCATCAATCCCATTTCTCCCAGGACTGTCCCACTGGGGCCTCCAAGGTCAGTCAGGTCTGTGTCGTCTGGCTTTAGTTGACCACTATCTCTCCAGGCAAAGGTTTACATGGCTCACAGTTATTGCGGTGATCAATTTCATTCTCTGCTCAATGATTGCAGCTGGGCAAAGCGTCCTACTCTGGCAAACGCCCAAATACAGGTTAACACTCACTGCCACACACAGATTAGTGTATTCCTCCATTCACGTGCTGAGAAAAGTGTCTGTCATAGACGCTGCTGGATGGTTGGTATTCGGAGTGATTATGACGATGACTTTACATAGTGTTTGGTGTTTTTCATGTGACCTATGGCACCATGGTTTTGTGTTCGTGTTACCACTCAGTTCTGCTCTCAACCCGCTGCTGTACATGTGGGCAGTAAGGACAGAGCAGCAACGACAA
>JADBJO010015078.1:0-45114 GCA_016801955.1 Conus betulinus
GGGTGGTGGGGTGGTGGAGGGACTGAGGAGGGGGAGAATGTGTTTGTTGGGTGTGTGTCGTGTGGGTGTGTGATGCCTGAGAAGTGGTGCACGCCTAGATGGTGTGTTGTGCATGGTGCGTTGATAGTTAGTCTACTTTTCTGTTACTAGGTGTTTCCCCCCCGCCCCCTCACATTTAAAATAAAAACAATTGGATGGCACCATCTTTTTCTCTCTCCTTTACACATAGTACTGTCTATGAAGATGGATAAAAAGAATCATTTCTCTTAATGCTCACATTTTTTTGTTTTGCCATTTTATGATTGTTAAACAGTTCGTTGCCCTTCCTGCATTTTATGACGTTTGTTAAAACATTTTGTGTAAAAAAAGCCTTTGTATTAATTTTCTCAACCCATGGCTTTAGATGTCAGGATTTAAACATTGTTACATTACAGTAGTGGGTATTTTTTTTATTATAACAGGTTTCCATAACAAGGTTTCATTCGACAACTTCTTTCCTGGAATACGGACATCTTGAATGGGGTACACTGGAATTCTAGAGGTACACTGTATTTGTGCCTCTTGGTGTTTTGCTTGTTTTGGGGTTGTTGATCTCTCAACCTGTTTCTTTTTTTTTGGTGTGCTTCACACCCTTTTTTCCTAAGTTCGGTGATGTCCTGTGTGTGGCAGGCACTATTCATATAAATTAAAAATGGAGGAATCTCCTGATCATATCTTCCATTACCCTGTCAGGGTGGATAATGTAAGAAAATAAAGAGAATCCTGTATTCCAGTAGTGGATTGAAAAAAAAAACAAAACAAAACAAAAGAAAAAAAAGTCCCCCCTGAACGGAGGAAAATCAAACTCCTTATTGGATATCACATAAAAACTGTTCTTAGCTAATGGGCCGAGGACGAAACTCAGTATTTTTTCCGAAATACTTCAAAATTCAAATAAATCAAACTACTAAAAACAAATCCAATTTATAAATAAAACTTATCGATTTTGGTGTTGTGTACCACTTTTTTCGGCCTACTAAAAGACCGATACTTGTTACCCCTGAGCCCTTGTTTGAACTGTTTTCTTAAACAATTACAAAACAAACCACCACGTAATACAGTTATGCGAATCTTGTACCAGACTCCTCATAAATAGGAATACTACAAGTACACAGTAAACAATCGTAGCTCTTGGAAAGCAAACTGAAATAATCAATGGTTGATTGACCATATTATTTGGTTAGCAGCACTGGGCCTAAGCCACCATGTGTGGCGACGTCAACTCAAGTGCAAGATTACTGGTTGCTACAATAGTGGTGGAAACGAACACCTTTGCGACAGAGTTAGGGTAGACCGCTTTTTGCTCTAAAAAAAAAAATAATCATATTCTTCATGCACGAAAGTCCAGGACACTTGATTTTCTGGCCAGAGGTTATAGAAAGGTCTGATCACTCCACCACACTGTTCGTGTTTCACTTGCCCTTTGATAGATCACACAGAAAAGACGTGATACTTCAGACTTGCTGGCGAAACGTTCAACTCTGTCAGTGTTGATACTCAGAAACAAATTTAATATTGCAAGAACGAAAAGGGATCTGTACTGCCAAAACACCATGACAAATTAAGCATCACATAATAAATAACACACAGTTTGGCAAATAAACACACAGCCAAATACCTTCGAAAAAAGTAAAAAAAAAACAAAAAACTAAAAAATGCAAAAAGAAGAGGTAAAAACACTATGACTGCTGAGTGCTGCAGGGTTTTTTAAAAAAAAAAAAATAATCAAAACAAAAAAAAAAAAAAAAGAAACAAAAAAAAAAAAAAAAAAGGCCCTGATAAAAGAGGGGGAAAGAAAAGGTGGGACCGCCTTTCTCATCCTGATCTCGAATTAGAAAAGTAATAAAAGGAAACAAGATACACTTATAACTGAAAAACCTATAAAATAAACCAACGAAAAAAACATCCTATTAAAAGGGAAAAAGGAATTAAGTTAGCTGATCGGCACTACAATAACCGATTTTTTAAAAAAAGCCACAAACAAAATAACGAAAACTAACTGGAACAGGAAAGTGGCTTAGAAAGATCCTTCATCCAAATACAAAAAAGTATGAAGCCCTAACAGCACCATGTTTTTTTTTTTTTTTTGTTTGTAAAAATTTTTTACGTTGTTTTTTGTCTTTGTTTCTTTCTTTGCAACTCGTCCTTTTTTTGACTGGTAGGTGATCCTTTAGTTTTAAAGAGCTCTGAATCAATCGTTTCACGATCGGTGAACTCATACAAACAAAAGGAAAACGTATGACTTATCTGACATTACCCACAGGACACAAGCCAAGTAATATTAAAGAACTGATCTTCTTTTCTTTTCTTCTTTCGAGCCAGTCCTTATGACACTTAAAAGGATTGTCTTTGACTAGGGGGCAAATTTCAAAACTAAAAACGGTCAAAATGAGATTCAAACGTGGTTAACGTAACAAAAACAATGTGAGATGAAGATTCTGACCAGCTCTTCATCAGGAGTTATTAGCTTACACCACCACACAACACACACACACCCACACACACAAGGCCAAAAAAATATGCTGCAAAAACTCAGCACACACTTGCTCACCAATCTCACTCCACACACACACACAACACACACAAACCACACACACACAAACACACACACACACTCACACACACACACACACACACACAACACACACACAGCACACACACATACACTCACACACACACACACACACACACACCAACACCCCACCCACCACACACAGTCGTCCTCAGGCTAATGAAGTTGGACTTTGAATCTGGAGTGAATACAACATTTTCGTCCCTCCCTGACACATGTGTGCTCCACAAACACAAACATGCGTACACAGATCAGACAAACTGCACTGAGGTCATCACTGCTAAACTATGCATATTTCAACAACAGCAGTTTCCCCAAAGTTGGAGTATGGGTTGGCTTAATGGCAGATAAAAAATGGTCTACACACAAAACCCCACTCCCTTTGGTTGGGCAGAATCAGATTAATCATTACCTGCCTATACAGGGAGTGTCCGCAGGAGTATCAGCCTGCATACGTGGGAAAAAAAAAAAGGGAGAAAAAAAACAACAACAAAAAAAAAAAAACACACGCAGTAGGTTATAGAACAGCAGAAACCAACAGCAGACAGAAAAGTCTCTTCGTTGCAACAAGAGAGTGCTCACAAAACACACAATTCAACATCATAACCCCAAAAAGTTGCCAAATTCACAACACTTCAACACGACAGAAGTGGCTGTGAAGAAGAGGAAGGAGGGCCCGTGGACAAGTGTGGTGTTGGCATGAGAATCTGACAGAAAGATATGTGGGAAACAGACATTCACATACAGACTATTGCATGCACTTTGAAAACGTTGATTCCGCTAACCATCAGTCGCCTCTGAATCTAAATCCAACAAGTATGTCTCAACTTTCTGGCATCATAGCTTTCCCCCCCCATTTCGCTTACATTTTATTTTCAGACGTCCCCCCCCTTGGGAAGAAATCCAACAACCACCACAGTGTGGGGGACAGAATGTGAAGAAAAAAGGGTGCGGGCAGAGAAGAAACAGAGGAAAGAAGCAAAAAGAAAGAAGAAAGAAATAGCCGTGAGAGAGTGTAGAGAGGGTCACAAGTCATGGGCCACTGAGCCCCCCCTGATTAGCGGCAATGTTGCTCATGGCCAAGGCCCGACGGAAAGCGTCATAACAAACAATAAATATAAATGATATGTGGAAACATTTTTGCGCGTGACACACAAACAATGATCTCTGCACTCTGTACAGCCTAATGACCAATGTCAATTTGAAAAACAGGGGGGAAGAAAGAAGAAAACATACATAATATACAATACTATAGCTATCTACCAACTTTATTTTTTTTTCGCTTGCTTCGACGTCCTTTGATATGCGAAACTAAGTAGTCACACAAGCGGGAAACACACATGAAAATCATATTCACAATCATTTACCACAGCATAGTTGATCACTTCACTTATTCTTTCAATATTGAAATGGAAAAAAAAAAGTAAAGCTTCTAAAGTGACCTCTCAATTCGTTCTTGTGTGTAGGTGTCGTGCTAGCGTTGCCACTTTATTGTCGTTGGTCTGACTGTGTCCTGAAACTACTGATGTGGTTTGGCCGGTCACCGATAGCATCCAGCCACGGTCTCCTCCGTGGAGATCACGCAGTAACGCTCTGCCAGTTCTCCGATGTAGGCCTATAGTGGAGGATGAGAAGAAACTTTGCTGAGGAGCAAACAATCCGTTCCTAGCAGTCTTATGCCATCAACTCTGTAATGCGCTGTATTTATTGTTCTCAGACTAATTTCTGATTTCCTCTCCCCTTAGCCTGACGGACCCAGCCTTCTCTGTTATTTAGATATTTATGTGGGATGGCTGTTTCTATTTTTTTTTCCCACCCCCTTTGCAATGCTTTTTTGATTCATCCTCGTGATAAAAAAAACAAAGCGCAAAAAAGAAGCATCTATATCGCCTGTGGTCGCCTTTGTGATAGTCGGTGTGTGTGTGTCGTGGTGTGTCGTGGTCTCTCCCTTTCTTAGTTCGTGTGACCGTTTCCGTCCGGGACTCTTTGTTTGGTCGGTGAACAGTGTGTGGGTCTTGTGTTTTGGAATGTATGTGAGGTGGCCTGTTCTTTACTGACGCTTATGCTTGTGGCTGTGCGTAAGTTTTCCATCTGTCTCCTTGGTTGCGCACACATGCCTTGACGGGCCGCGTATTTCCTCCGCTTTGTATCCTGGTGACCGGTTTTCCGCCTCGTGCGCGCACTCCCTTGGCGACTATGTGATTGTGTGCGCTTCCTGCTGCGGTGGTTTCCGTTGAGTTATGCTTTATCGCACCCTGTTCGTCTGCTCCGGCGTTGGCTCGGATTAAAAAACATGTTCTATCATTTACAAAACTTACATTTTTTTTGATTTCTACAGGATTCATTACGAGCCTGTTTCGATCCTCTAATGGTCCAGCAGTCCTTTTATCATGACAAATTTAACCAGCGTGAAAGCGTTTTGGTTTTACATTCAAAACTCATTCCCCCTTTCATGGCGCACGGTTTTGAATGCGTTTTGGATGCTTATGGTTCATGCTATATGTACTGTTATCAGTTACGTTGTCATAGTTTTCTGCCGACAAGTCCAACTACCACAGATTGACTGTCCCCATTCCACGAGAATCACCACCGTTAAACTGTGCCGCCCAACGCCTTCCCAGGGATCCCCAGGCAAAACTACTGTGAAAAACATAATGCGAATGGATGACAAGAAAGGCTGCACAGACCTGTTCTACTGCGTGCACCCGCACTTGCTTCAACACTAACTCTTCTCTGGGCCCGTGGTGCCTCTCCCGCATACAACCCAACCAAGATGTCCCCAATTTCATTAAGTGACAAGATGGGTTTTCCAGGATTTTACTGGACCCCAGGCTTGAACACCCATTAATGGCTACTTATTCTTGTTAAAACTTCTAAAAACATAAACTTCTCCATACCATTCACGCAATAAAGCAGCAACGTACATTGATACCAATTTTTTTTTTAAATACAGAAGCTGTTTTCATCAAGATAATTTCTGGGGGTGATTTGTTAAAAAAAAAAAAAAAGTTTTAAGGTTAATTCAATATAATAGCATGACAACACCTCTTTTTTTGTTTTTCACACAGGCAAAACATTCTATCACCACAAACGCAAGTTTTCCCTTTGACTGCTGAACAAACATTATAAGCCAGACAGTGTGTAGACACTTGAAGGACGGTGAAATATGCTTTGCGAAAATATCTCCACAGAATGTCATACTCGGTAAGAAACGAGATTTATTTTCATGGTGTTTTCAAAACTTCTCCAAGTGTTTCCACTACAGTCTAGGATGTATGTTCCACGAAGTAAGTCTTGCATCCTGACACTCTGAGGACTCCTGCTGGTTGCTTTGCTCATTTCATTTATCAAAAATGTTGGTAAGAGATTGAATAATTTTACAGTGCTATGATCTCAGCCAAGATTTTTTTTTTTTTTTTTTTTACATTGAGCCCAACATGAAACGATCCTTTTACACTGACACTAAGCTTTTGTGTCTCCAGAAGCAAAAAGCACAGATAGTATGATTATTATGGCTGATCAAAAATGTTTCTTATCTTTTAAATTCTTAGTGGGCTCAAATGACCTACGCCCGTATTGATTTCACTTGAGATCAATGCTTCCTGATTGCTGTTTTCCAGCTTTTATTTTCTGCTTTTGTAGATACTCTAATAACAACTCCATTATTATCTCAAAACTGGAGACATCTCTACTAATTTTCTGTATAGTTTGTAAGTCATCCATTGTCAATATGTAGGTCTTGGATGCATAAAATATCTGTTTGTATATTGTCAGTGGAGGAAACAGGGAAATTCACAGTGGGCTGAATATGCTTATGCTGCATTTAGACATTGCATGGCCAGGCATGAACAGATGCTGTGGAATAGGGCTAGGTGAGACACGTGGTTCACAATAATTTGACCTGTCTGCACCATCCTATCCCCTACAATGCTACAATCTGCTTGTCAACAGCTGTCAAAAAACCACACACAAACCTCATGCAAAACATGACTATAGGAAAGAAGACCTTTCCCCCCTCACTGCTCTCTCTGAATTTGTAATAACACATTTTATGCCACTTCTCACTGCTCTCTAAAACTGTAAGAGAATACATAGTAGGCTGTATGTTGCAACCAGTTTCTGAAGAAAAATAAATGACCCCCCCCCCCCCCCCCCTAAGCGCTCCCCCCACCTCCCCCAGCTTTAAAGTGACAATGTGTATAATTATCCTCATGATGCGCAAAAAAAAACAATCTTCCCCCTGTCCTAAATCCTTTTTCTTCCTTCTTCCTCTTATAAGCCCCTCTTTTTCATCAGCTTGACCACTTTATTTTGCCAGTCTCTTTTTACACACCACACACACACACAACACACCAACACACAAACAAACACACCAACAACCAAATATGCACACGCACACACACACACACACACACACACGCACACTTACACTACACACAGACACTACACATGCTCACACAATCCGCTCTCAAACACATACATGACCCTCAACTCAAGTGGTGTGAGCACACACACCACACACAAAATACATACACACAAACAGAGAACGTTGGACTTACATTGAAAAAAAGACAACAACAACAACAATCAGATTAGTAAGCAAAAAAACACCAAAGTCAGTTCACTCTAACAACATATTAGGGATCTTCCCATGCAACCAAAAGGGCTGAAACTATCCAGGGGACGACCACAATAATGAACTCACCAAGACCACATTAACATGTTCTATATCTGGTCCAGGGGGTTTAACCTGTTCTATAATCTCCCCCCCCCCTGGGGGGAAGTAATCCAAGCAAGAAGAGGTGTAAACAGTGTAAGTGATCGGTAGATAAAAATCAGCTAAGCATATATCACAAGGAGCAGGTGATATCTAAAAAGGTTGTTAATTCTTTCTTAACACACTGATATACGAACAAGAGAGAAAAAAAATAATGATGAAGGAGACAAAGCAAGAAAGGAAGTGAAAATGACAGACTAAAGGAAACGAAGGAAAAGAAAAAGAAAAACAATATTGAAGCTGTCCAACCCTTAAACACTTAAACAAACAATGAACGTAGACAACGGAGAGAGAAGGAGACAACATGAGAGAGAGAGGGAAGAGAGGGAGATGACGAGAGAGATGAGGGATGAGAACGGACTGATCCACCCAGGAGAGATTGATGAGAGAGAGACGTTGGAGGTGAGAGATGAGAGCGACGAGAGAGGAACACAATGCAGAATCTAGTGCACAATATGACAGAATTACCAGAGTGTACATATGACAATAATTATACAGAGTGTATAAGGCAGGATTGGATTAGGGCAGTTTACATTAGGCAGTTACATTAGGCAGAACAGAAATAGAATGAAAAAGTCGCAAAAACCAGAGAACATGAAAATCTTCTTTTCCCCCACTCCATTCTTTCCATGCTTAGTCATTTGTGTTGTTGTGTTGCGTTGTGTTCTACTGTTTATCTGCGTGAGTCGACAAGAACTGTCAAAACCACACACAACCACAGATAATAATCCACAACGATTCCAGCAACATACCACTAAGTATTCAATTCACAATATCACTTCTGTTGTTTCTTTTTTCCAACACACTGAAGAATCATAACACCGAGCTGGCAAATTCACCAGATTTATGAATTTCACACATAACTTCACCTAGTCCCGATGGAAGCACAAAAAAGTCCCTGTTTTTTTTTTTTTTTTTTTTTTTTTTTTTACAATTAACAGTGTAATTCTCCATGCTTCAGCAAGATTTCCTTCCGCTGAATCTGTTTCTGGAACAGATGCTGGCACCTACCAAATGTGGTCTGTTGAAATCCCTGACAGAAAAGCAGCAGGACAGAAAAGGATACAAAGTCTTAGAGTTGTCAGTATGTGATGTGGCCTCTGTGAATGAGAGCCACGAGAATCAGACAATGCTTTCATGTCACTCACTTGCCTTGCAAAAGAGCTGTCACAGATTCTTTCATATACTAATGTTGAATTTTAGTGACCATCACCCCCCTTTAGTAATAACTAAACAAAGTGATAACGATAATAAAGTGAATGACATACAAAAGATAACAATGATACAAAACAGAATAGTTTGGGAAAAAGCTTTGAAAGACAGACCTGATTTCCTCTGACCAATACAACTTTAAAAACTATGCAAGTAACAGTTACCCAAATTTTGACATGACACTGAAAAACTCTGTTTTTTGACATGCTAAACTTTGAAGTCTTTAGACAGAAACTGAGCCTGCCTTTTACATTCGTACAGAACATTACGTAAAAAACTGAAATGTTTTAATCTGTCAAAGTATTATAAGCTCAAGGACAGATTTTGTTATATTGGAATTTCAAAATGTTGCCAGTCAATTAGTCTTGTTTTCGACCGTGTAGAAATTTTAATATCTTATTAGCAGAACATTTTTCCTGATATCTAAATTAAAAATGCAATCAGTACCCACTCTGTGCATATAAAAATGAAACAATCTTTGTTTTTTTGTCAAAACATCAAAAGTCTGAAAGCACATCATAGTGGATGAAATGTAGTGTGTCCTGCGACACAAAACACTGGGTAAGAACAACATGAATAGGCTGCCGTCTTGATAAACAGCTTCCTGACATTTATAAAGTTGAAAATGAAGTTCCCTTCTGATTCAAGCTAGATCAGCCCTAAACAGGCCAGAGGCAGGAGTAAAATCCTTAGTTTCCTTGAGAAAGAGCAGAAGGATTCAGTTGGTAAACGGCCAAGGCGGAGAGGAATAGCATGTATCACTTAAAGGAGACCATTTTTTATTTTTTTTTAATCATTAAGTGTTAAAAACAAAAAACAAAAACAAAAAAACAAACTATTTTTTATAAAAAATCCATTGCATCAGAAGGGCAGATCATGGCATCGCCTTGTCATTTAGTTTTCAGTCATCAATTTCAGATTCAGATCGGAATATTGCACACAAGGCATCAATTCAGATTCTCCATCAAATCGAACATCTTTGCAATGTAATATTTTCTCTATAGTCTTGGCTCATCGACCCACATTGATCGTCGAGCAAATTATCACGGTCTATGGGATCGACTGCTTGACCAAGGCTAAGTTACATTTCAAAGGTTGGGATTCCAAGGCACAAAATATGGGCCACAAACTCATCAAACACATTTAGTTTTCTTTAAACAGTACTGCACTTGTGCCCTTTTGGGGAGACTTTTTCCCTTTGTGAGAGGTCTTGGATCACATCACAAAAAAAAAAATTGAAATCTCTTTCGAAAATTAACAAAATCACACACTCACTTTTCAGATGGGTGGACACTGCTGAACCAAGGGTTTTTTTTTTTTTGCTGGCGATGCACTGCTGTATAGTATTTAAGTCTGACACCATGCAAGTTCCAACACTTTCTTAGAACTTGACTTTACCCATGAGTGCTATATTACTTTAAAATGGCTTATTCGGAACTTCTTGACCTCTCAAACGATATGAGAGGATGGAAAAGGAGTGGCCTGTACGTACCAGTGAGTCACAAACTGTTTCTTCTTTACCCATGGCATACCCACTGGCATAAAAAAACGGGAAAAAAAACACAACCCCAACGCAAAAATGTTTGGGCAAATCTGAAAGAGTTTTGCCGTCAACCTGAGCAGCCAATTGTGTTTTGGAAAATGAGAACCTAGTTGTTTCCAAAGCACAAAATTAGGTGTATGAGCGATTAACCGATAAATAAAGTTAATTACTATCCCACAAAGTTTTTACTATCACCTGTACTAACCTTGTGCTTTCCTTTTCCTTCATGACTGTTTTACTTTACTCGAAAGAATTTCTCTCACTAGCATCCTGTCGTGCAGCAAGATGTATGAGCAATACCATTAACAAGATTATTACCCTCACAAAGTTCTTGACTGTACTAAACACCTTGTGATTTTTTTTTTTCTCATTTATTTTAGCGACTGAGGTAGTACTTGAAAGAATTTGTTTGTCACCAGCAACCTGTCGCAGAGGAGACAAAAAGGAAATTTACCTGGCCGTTTCTGGGAGCCGGCTCGTCCTTCCTCCAGCTGCTGAATCTCCAGGTCGATTTTTTCCGGGCCAGGCCAGCAGATTAAGTTAGTAACGTTCCCCCCCCCCTGCATCTGCTTGGTCATTGCACTTGGTGATGAACTGCCCACATAATCTTGCAACACCGTCCACACACACGCCGACAGTACAATAAAATGCACCATACAGTACACAATCTGACAATAAAAGCAGATTTATTTACATGACCTGAAAAGCTCCCTAACTGCATCATCCCATCAAAAACTCCAGCCCCCCAGAGAAAGAGGGTGGCATGTGTTGGTGGTCATTGCTTGCAAACAGTTTGATATCATACAGAATTGATGACGACCAAAGAGAAATGTATGCAAGTTACAAAATCATACTGGCTTATGAGATTTAACACCTTAACCCTTTGTAACTTATTTTAACCTCTTCTGTTTGACACACACTGTCTCTCTCTTATCTGTACTGCTTTATGTTTTTTTTTTTTTTCCAGTTTGACTTATGTCAAATATCCTATTCAATGCTTTCATAAACAATATATCAAAAACTATTCTTGACTTTCTTGTTGGTCCAGGTTTTGCTGTCTTTTCCCATTATCTACAGTCAGGAGTAAATGCTTAGAATCATACAAGCCTGGCTGCAATATACTCTTCTTGTGCTGCAAGCATTAATAGGCTGATGCAGATATTTCATTTGAACGTGAATGGTTAGGTTAGGCCACAAAATGACAAGTTGCGACAACACTTGAAACGAACGAATTCCAACGTCCATTTTATTACATATCAAACTAAAGCCATTTTTCCCCAAAAAATGTTTTTACTAAAAATTATTTTTATCTTACACACGCATCATTCTTCTATGACTTTTTTTTTTTTTCTTGGCTTTTGTTTTAAAGACAGCTCCATCTGTCCAGTAAAAAGATCAGGTACTCCAAGACCTAACAGGACTAAATTTGTGCTGCGTTGTCAAAGGTGCGCTGTGTACATATAAGCCAAATAATGCAGTCACCAAACACATCAGATCAGACACTGCGGATCTTTTTGCTTGATCGGCACAAAAATGATAAATGCATAGAGGCCGTCTTCGCAGCAGGAGCCATCATTTGACATGGGAATTAAACGCAGCTTATCCATAAATCGATGGTTGTATGAAGGACTTGGTTCCCTGTCAAGATTGTTGCAATCCCAACTTTCATGAACAACTTCATATCCAGCCAAACTTTTCAGCCTTCAAAAGTCACGCAGGGGCGGTCATGATAGGCTGGCATCTGACAAAGACAATGAATATCACTTTGTCGTCTTGGCTTCGTAGAGACCATCCAACATGGACGTCTGGCTTTCTGCTGTTCATCAACATACCTCTGTCTATATGGGCTATTTCCATAAAAAAAAAGGCGTTGGGGAGGGGGGAAAGAAAATAGGGGCAAATACCTCTAGGAAAGGTTTTCTGGGGCCCCCACCGGGGCGCACCAGTTCTTTTGAAGAATTCGTAGGCAGAGTCGTGACTTTGGTTGTAGTAGTCGTTTGCCAATCCTGGTACCCAGAACTTCAGCTTCCGACATTTCCTGAAGGCCAATGAGGCGACACAACATGAGGCAATGTACCACCGAGCACTGGTTCACACAAAAACACAAACAATAAATCCAACTTTCCAATATAGGTATTCAAAACCTTTTCACCCACTGTAGGTGAGAATTACTGGTAGTTACACTGCACCTAACTGTCACTCCATTGTGCGCGATCAGCACTGTCACAAAAGATAACTCGGTTAATGCCCCTGTGACATGGCAACATTGCAGACAATCCTTACATATTTTTTCTTGAAAAAAAATCATTGTCTTGTTAGAAACAATTTTCTCTAATCGCTTCATTGTTACAGAGATCATTTCGTCTAAATGAAAAGACCGTATGTGGGGGCCGTTCACTCTCAAACTTCAGACACAGAGATCATTTATTTTGCTGAACGATTGTGTGAAAGTAGAGTATCAACGGCAGTTTAGCAGCCATTTAAGGAAAATGGGTTTTTGCCTTGCAGAACGTTAGTCCCATTTATTGGCAACCGTGACGCCCACGATTCACACGAAAACAATCATTTTTTACTCATTGCTCATCATTTCTTGAGAATATTTTTCCGTTGTTCGGGCTTACCCAGGCAAATCCTTACCGGGGTCATGAGTCCAATTTACTCTCTGAACTCTAGTGAACCGAAGACCCTAATGAGGAAAACAATTCATCTAACCTGCAAAAAACATGACGAGCAAGAGCCTTGATCAGGCCCCTTTGTGATCACACTGGACTGGAAATCTAACCATAATAACATTACTCGATGGAATATGACTGAATGTGGTCTCTCAGAAAAAATTCAGTAGAGCAGGCGCTGCAAATTTTTTCTTTCCATGATTCTTCTGCTTGTCAAATAGTACTATTCTTTCTTAAAGTTCTTGACTGGTTTGTTGTCTGTATTTTCATTTGTGTTTTGTCCCCGACCCCCTGTACTTGTATACACACTGCAATTTTTCTTTCAGCAAAAGCACAAGTTCTATCAGTAATTACAAAAGTCGCCTATAGTATTTAGTATCAACCCCAGATACAATTTTTCAAAAACGGACAAATATTCAAACAGAAGAAGCTAAATGTCGAAAACCAAACATATAACATTTTCCCCACTGCTTGACTTCTTGTCTGTTTAAAAACAAAAATCACGACGAACAAAAACAAAATCATCAAAAACAAACACGCAAATATGTGAAGAAACATTGACGGAGACGAGTTTCTGAAGGGGGGGCAGAACACTGTTTTTCAAAAGTTATTTCCCATCACAGTCTCAGCACCCCCCCCCCCCCCCCACCGGTTTATTGGCCCCCCATGTGGCAGTTTCCAGCAGTTGTCATAGCAGCTTGCTGGTGTGTTTAGTGCCAACTTTGCTGCCTTAAGAATCATCAATGCTGAAAAGGGTTTAACGAGTCATATCAGTATAATCACAACCTAACACACAGCTGCACATTCGCACTAATCACATGAACATTGTTTACTCTTTAATTTTCACCACACCGGACTACACACACAACACACACACAACAACTACCTCACACACACTTTTCAAGCAAATGAAACATTCTGACACATAAACATGCATATCAACAATCAATTAATGGCAAGGAGGAATACCGAAACCACCTTGTCCTTGTCTTTCTTTGCTTTCTATTCCTGTTTTTTCTTAGTTAGTAAAATTCTCAATCAAAGTATGTCCGTCTTCTTGTATCTATCCCACTTCTGTATTCAGGTTCATATGATGTCCTTAAAAACAAATTAAGTGTTTTATTCACAGCACTGGATATGTTTGATCATTTATGCTATCTATCAATATAATTTCCTTGTCTATGATATGGTTCTAAAACATCCAGTGACCAGGCTGGGGAGCCAGTAAGCCTGTAATGGCCTTACAGGACCCTGCCCAATTCAGACAAAAAAAAAAAAAAAAAAGAAAAAATAACAGCTTCTGCTCACCCAAAAAGAGCTTCACTCAGCCATTTTTTTTCCATGTGCAGAAAATATGTGGTACATCAGTCGTAAATAGTTGTTGAAAAAATAAAAAAGGTAACTGTTTAAACGTGGCCTATTGATCATACTGGTAATACTGCTCAGAAAGATGAAAGAAAGAACGAACATCCCCGTTTAATTTCTCGGAAACAACCAACCATTGTTGGACTACATAATGAGGGCATCAAAACTGTCTGATGGACAATCCTTATAATTTCTGGCGGAAAAACCGTCTACGACCAACACTAATGAGCTTCAATTTTTCTGATGGGCAGCAAACCCTTTAATGTTCTGAAAAATGCTAGTTTCTTGAACCAGCAAAAGAGCGCTACAGTTTTCCTGGTGGACAACGCTATAATTTCTGAAACATGTTACGACCACATATATGAGCATCAGTTTTCCTGGTCGAACAGAATTCAAGACACAGCAAAACCCTCAGTGCTGGCAGCCTGTGGCTGGCCGAGAGATACATCCACTACCATCACATGAACACATACACAAAAGGATAACACACACATACATGAACACACACAAAAATTGCACCACAGGACGAGCAAACACATGCACACATGGCAAGTTATAGCCATGACACATGCAAACGCCCCACTTACATCACACTATACATCCCCATTTATATTGCATGCAACACATCACCCATACACATACTACACTACACACACACACATTCACAGGCACACACACAAAACCACCACATGCACACAGACAGACACAACACGCATGACAAAGCCCAGTTACATGCTTTTTTTTTTTTTTAGTTTGTTTGCTTTGTTTTTTGTTATTGAAATGCATCACATTATTCTTGACAAAATCAGTGTGGTAGAGAAGAATAAAACATAACATAACACAGAAAGAAAGCAGAACAGCCCCTAACCGCCCCCTCAAAACAAAAAAAACCACAAGCACCTAAAGAAGATACACCCCCCCCCAGGCCTATCTTGTAATAAATGAAGGATGTGACAAAAAAATCCTGGCTTTTTTTTTTCTGGATTTTTTGATCTGGATCTAGGTCTTGATCTGGATCTGCACCACCAAATATTCTAATCGTTTTTGTCTTGGACCGGCACATTCCATCTTTGCGCGACAAGTCGTGGTTATAAATCAGTTTCGGGGGGTGTTTTGCGCATCATCTTTCATTTACAGTCAGACATACAACAAACTAAACAAACAATGTTACAGAACCTTGTGCGGGATATCACAAACCTATTTCTGCAAGAGTATACAACACTAATTAATCCTAGCCCACATCACGCTGGATCAAGATAGATGGCAAATTATTAGGGCTTCAACAGGCACACAGCCTAGATGTTATTTATAAGCGATGGACCACGGGTAGAACTAGTTGGAAAGTCTTTGAGCAGTAATCCTTTCTTGTAGTCAATTGTCAAAGCAATGTCACCGCGTCTTTTCTCAGTTCTATATTAAAAGACAAATGCCATATCCTTCATCACATCATCAGGTCAACAAGCACTTCTTTTATTACAATAAAAGAAAGCCACCATGAAATATAGTTTTCCTCTTTCTATATTAGCTTTATTTCGTGTTTTTTTTTCTTATACCCCCCCCCCCCCCTTACCCCCCCACCCCCCCCCCCCCTTTTTTCCCCCCCCCCTACATGCAAACAATGCCAAACATCCCCCTGGAAATTATTGCAGTGCTGAATGGGCTTGACATAACATTGTGCAGGCTTTGGCTCATGTCATGTCTATATGGAGAGCAACAGCTGATTTGCACAACAGGACTTCTTTATGGTTCAGTATTCAGTTATTTCCACCGAAAGGAGAGATGTACACCCGGCAGCCTATTGTATGCAGAGACTTGCTGCCTAACCCAAAACATTATTTGTCTCTATTCACTCTGAATGAAATGTAGAGAAGCTGTCTCTGGCATCCTTCTCAAATGCACAGGACATTTTAGAACCTGCTCTTGCTGTCAGCATCAAGCTCTGGCATCTAAAACAGCAGAGCAGTATGGACACCAGCAGCAACTCAAAGAGGTTTTTCCTTTTCCTTGGTCAGGGTCTGACACACAAACTGAAACTTGTTTTGGTACAGGGTGTGTCTCTTGTGATGACTCTCAAAGACTATCCACTGGGGCAGTTCCCTGCCAGGCTACACGGCTGAGCGCAGGGAACAGTTTGAAATCCCTGGCAGCATGGTTAACCACGTCAGGGATCATGATGAAGATGACTAAAGCTTCAGATGGGTCCATGAACCCGCTCCACCCAAATCATCAGTCCGTAACACATCGACACCACAGCACCAACCTGGGGTAAATGGGAGAAGTTAATAACTATGGGGGCAGTACGTGAACATGCACCTACGGGGAGTACATACAGGTACTGGAACGGAAGAGCATATCTATCAGATGTCTACCTTGAATTTGTTTTCAGGATTAAGTAAAAGGCACACGACCAGTATAGCCTGATCAATACTCCAAACCACCCACAGTCTTACTAAAACCTGCAACAGCTGCACACACAATCATCTTCCTGCCAATACGTGCGACATGTGATGGCCTTGTGATCAACCTATTTCACAGCTAACAACGTGACATGATACAGTCACAGACTGTGCGCAAACATAGGCTGCCCATGTGGGTGAAAAGGGATAAATATGCCTCCAAGAATTTATGGCAAACATTACAGAATGGGTTTAAATGAATGAATGTACTACTGTATATCGGAGTTAACAATGGCAGGCTGCTCAACACCTTTACGATATGAATTCAAAAGCAGAAAATCAACTTACCCCTTGGCTGCTAACTGTGGTACAAAAAAAAACAAAGGTGTTCCAATACCTGTCACAAGATTTATGTTTCTATAACCATTTTGTTTTTTTCTCTTGGTATAATTCATTCTGCAGTGGACCTCTGAGCAAAAGATTTCTAAAGCTTAAGCTGGAAGTATTACCATTCAGAGTACCAGTATCAAAGAAAAACACATCTTACTCAAGTTACTACAGAGCTGCGAGACGGCGAGAGAGAGAGCGGCGGAGAGCAGAGCGGTTCCCGCTTTTCTGGGACGATCGGAGATGAGAGAGACGCCTACGAGACATTCGGGCAGGGGAGGGCGAGGTATGAGTTACCAGAGCGACAGAATTAGGGACATTGCAGGGAAAGAGGTAGCGTTACAAGGAGAGGGGCATGAAGAATGCTGCACCACAAAGGACCAAGTGTGACACGAACGAACAAAAAATTACCCAACTGAAATTTGGAAGTAGTAGCACAGAAGTATATATAAAAACCAGGATAAGAAAGAATCTATAACTGAGAACTCAGTTGAGTATGAAACACCAAGTGAAAGTGAGCAGAAGTTTAAGATCAGAGACAACCAACGGACATGTATGATCTGCCCTCAGTCAAGTGTTTTGTCCTATTGATTGGAACAACAGGCAAGGTCACCATTAAAAAAAAGTATATAGACTATACAACGTTGAGCAACACGGTGTTTCTACATGTTTTGTAACAGTAATGCAAGCCAGAACACTCTTTAAACTTAAAAAAAACAACAAATTCTTTTTCTGCTTGAACACCAACATACACCTATTAGCACTTCGGCGGCCCGGTGCACAAACAATGAACGGAACACCCCCAAAATAAAAAAAAAAAAAAAACAAAAATCAAAAAAAAAACAAAAATAAAAAACATGTAAAAAAAAAAAAAAAAAAAAAAAAAACAAAGAATAGATGCATTTACAAGTATGGACAAAAAACTCTAACAATTTTGATATGTGAATGACAGGCAGAATTGCTCCATACGATCAAACACAAGCTAAAAATGCAATTTTTTGGTTTTACAAATGATGTCCGAAGAGAAACGTTTACAACTAAAAGGATTTAAAAAACAGTTCACAAGTAAAGGTTTATAACCATTTCACAGGAGAAATGGAATGATAAAAAAACTATCCCGAGGTTAGGTCCGGCCCACTCTATCATCATTGAAAATCAATTATGTTGTCTAGTAACATGCAGCGTTACTAGAACCAGCCAGTCCTCTTGGCACTAGACAACAAACACAAAACCGCATGGGACACCCACGAATCATAAGGGAATTCGAAAGTGTCTACACTACAACACACCACTTTAAAGCTTTTTTCGAGTTTCCCCCCCCCCTTCCCCCAGTTCCAAGCTCTTAACCAAGCGCAATCATCCCCACCCACAATGACCTGAACATGCTCAACCTAAATGGCATCATTTGGCCCACCGAGACCAAACCCTGGGCTTGGTACCCTGCCAGTGGCACTATGCTTCGAGATGGTCTGACAGCGGCCGCGCTTTGTGTGTCCATCCTTGATGGGGTGGTCTTTCCTTCTTTGTGGCGTCCATGACAACCGTGCTGGGTGAAGAAAATCATTGGACTGATGCGAAAAATTGCCCCCCCCTCGGTCTAGTTGTTTTTTGCTTGTTTTCAAGTATAAAAACAGGGTCATCGTAACGTGGAACATATTTCGTTTTGTAATTACTTTTTTCATTTTGCAAGGGTTAAGAATCCCATGTTAATAAATCAGAGAGAGAGGTGAGGAGGAAGATGAGGGACCCCCCCCCTTTTCCCCGACTGTTTGTCAGTGAGGGGGCGAGAGAGAGACAGACAGACAGACAGATGAGAAGAGAGAAGAGGAGACGAGCGAGGGGGAGACCCTGAACCCGGGGATCAGGGGGGGCCCGCGTCCTTGGAAGTGGGCGGTCCCGCCGAGCGCCTGAGAGGTGAGAGATCTGGGGTGATTTTGAGAGAGGAGATTGAGAGATGATGAATTGCGGGTGGGACGGGCACCCCCAGTTCGAGATGAAGAGGAAGGAGAAGGTACATTTATTTAGAATGGAAATATCAGTCTCAAGAGAGGCGGGACGGATGAGGAGAGAGATCGGAAGAGGCACGAGTCGCGGAGAGGGAGGATACGAGGCAGGATGTGGAGAGTGTGTTGACTATAGTAGTGTTTCTTCACTTCATACCGCAATGTCAAAGCCTAGCTCAGAAAATGCATCAATGAATCCAAATGGAGAAAGGCGCTAATGACCGGTGATAGGTGGGAAGTAAACACGCGCCAATTACATGGTACAGGCAGGGGACAGAAGACACTGATAACCGGTCACTGGTTGCAAGATCGATGTGGCGAGTATGAACAAATCATTCGAACTGTGCTCGTGTGACTATTTTTGTAGTAGATCTTCTAGGGGGGCGACCAAAAACCACAAGAAATACCAATGGGAACTCGTACTTCTTTGAATATGGACTAACTGGGACGACAGAGACAGCGGAAAACATTTAACTGTATCAACATCTCATTAGCTCTTTTATTATTATATGTTTGTATTACATACTTGTTGGAACCAAAAGCAACAGTTCCTCCTAAAGGAAAGTAAAGCGAATCACAAGAAAAACCTCTTGCACTAAGACTCCACAATTCCAGCTCCTTCAAATTTTCGGCCAATGGCCCTTTTTCAAGACGCTAAAAAAACAAAAACACTACACAATGAAGATTACAGACAAGTGCCCATCGGTCTTAACTTTTGTCTAGTGTCTATCGGATGCTACTGAGCAAAGAATCTGACATCATGTAAAATATTGCACAAAGTTATTCTGACCACTGCCCATAATTTGCTGTGATGTTCATCGATACAGAATATATGGCCACAAAAAAATGCGTTCTTGAGGAAACTGTAGATCAGACACTGCAATCGAACCAGGATGGAAGACTAACAAATCCCTGTCATCTCAATTGGTGGGCACTTTTCCTGCCTGATCCCACTCTCACTAATTAAAGCGAGGGATGTCGGGGCGTCGGTTTGCGCGTGTGGGTGGATTGCGGGGGTGGTGTCGGTGGTGTGTAGTGTGGGGGGTGTGTGGTGTGTGTGGGGCGGCGCGGGGAGCGCGACCGCGCGTGTGCGGGAGCACGCGGGCGGGCGGTGCCTGTGTGTGTTTGGGTGTTGTGGGTGTTGGGTGTGGGGCAGGTGCATGGTGCGTGTTGTGCCCCCCCTGTGTGTCCTGCCCTTGTAGTTATACTGTTCACATGTACTTAAAGTTTTTATTTTTTTATTCTGACCACTCTGGTGCCTCCGGGATTGCACTCGAGGGCCACACTATTTTTTTTGTTCTAGAACTAAATGAATGGCACAGGATGAGTGTGTAAGAATGATATAGAAATCCCCCCAAGCTTACGTTTTATTTTTTTTTTTTTGGGAAATAGATTAGACCTGGTCGACCGCTTTTTGTCTGACAATCCCTAGAATCCCCCCCCCCTGAGCCCTCATTTGTATTCCACCAGGACTGTGTGCAGCACGCTAATTGATCTGTTTGAACCATAGTATGTTTTAGATAATGGTGTACCCCCCCTATTTTTTTTTTTTTTTTTTGTTTGTTTGTTTTCCCCCCCCCCCCCTGGGGGATTTTCGCACACCCACTTTGTACAGATCCGATGGATATAGGGCCATAGGGTCCGGGAAGGAGGAGCAGAGGAATCAAAAACTTTGCTCCCCCACCATACACGTGGGTAAGTGGTTGATGATACAACTTTTAGAGGTCCTTTCATGAACAGATACCTTATTTCTAAAGTCTCGTCCCCCACCCATTGATGATGGGTTGGCCCTCCCATTTGGAATGGTGACTGACTCCCGTTTATGTTCACACTGCTTCCTCTTTCTTTCTTATTTTTTCGGTCCAACACCCTCATCTATCAATGAAAATTCCATGTCTACTTTTTTCTCCCCCCCTTTTTTCTTTCCCCCCCCCTTCACGTGTCTCCTCTCTCCCCACTGTTCTCTATTCTCCTTTCATTTTTTTTTTTTTTTTCTCTGCTCTTTTTCTTTTGATGGAGGTGGTGTTTGGGTAAACAAACTGATATGCCAGATATGTATGTCGGTTAAGTTCAGAGACTTTCCTGTGCTGTGCCATTGTGTGTATCACGAGGATCTTTTATTCAGGAAAGCTCTATGATAATGATAAAACAGGCGTCCCCCCTATAACCATTATTCGGCCTGTTTTCCGGTTTATGCATGCCCCTACGTTTACACAACCACAAAATCCTAGCATTTTCTCCTTGACTTGGTTCTGTGTTCCGTTTTGGGGTTGGGTAGCATAGAATCCTGTGAGTTCGACCCACTTAACCACATCAGATTTCGTATGGGACTATCGGTAAAGTATTATCCAGATCTGAACTTTCCACCCGCCCATATATACACTTATCGCATCCAGCTCTTGTCTCCTTTTTCGACGCCATAACCACTAAGTTAGGAAGGTCACCGTTTGAAAAAGAGATTGGAGGACGCCATGGACGCCTAGCGAACCTAGGCCCCTCTTCATTAAAAAAGAAAGACATTTTAAGAGACATTACAGGAGAGAGTCACCACCCCCCACTTAAGTATGACGCCTACTTCAAGTTTTTCAAGACCTTTTCTATCGCGCACCCCCCAGACTGCTCACGGAACAGTCCTGACATAGTGGGATTACATCTCCCTAATTAGATATCCAATACCCCCCCCCCCCCCCCCCCCCCCCTTGCGGCAACGTCTTCGAACCCTATCACCCCCCTGATTACCTGCCTACAGCCGGGAGTGATGAAAACTACTGTGACAGGTTGATGATCACCAGAAGAAAAATTGGCAACGCGCGCCACGGGACACCAAGAAGCCAGTTCCGAACGAGGCGCAGCAAATTGGACGTGACACATCGTGCTTCATTTCGTGTCACCTGCCACCTAGTGTGGGACTTGTAGCGGCGAAATGCTACTTCACAATGGTCACGCACGCCTAGTTTCCCCGTCGTTTTTTTCTGCCCGGCCTCCCACTGGTGTTCAGTCGTCGCTTTCGCGACGACGCCTTTGGGTTATGTTTTTTCGGTGCACATATATCTTAGATGATTTGTTCTGGTCTGGACCTCTTACCGTGGTCAGGCGACCCCCTTTTCCTTTTTTTTTGTCTACTCGTGTGCCCCTTTGTGAACCCCACAGCCTGACCCCGGTTGGTTCTGTTGAAACCGTGTGCCCGGAACGGTCTTTTGTCCCCTTTCGTGAAACGTCACACCGTCTTAGTCTATGCACACACCCCACGTTTTTTTCCTGACCACCCTCTGTTTTTGACTCATCTGTTCCAACGAGGCCGCAAAGCCCCCCCACCAAACGTATTTTGAGCGCAACCCTCACTGTTATTTTTATTTGTCTTTAGTATGTTTCCCGCACATGTTTTTTTTTTTATTCGAAGACCCCACCGGCCATTACTTGATGTGTTGTTTTGTCCTGCCCTTTTATGGTTGTTGGCAAAATAATCTGTCCCCCCTTGTACACACGACGACGTACACGCCCCTTCTAACTTGACTGTTTTTCCTCTTTCCTTGTTGAGGTGATTTCCTCCTTTGCGGACCGACCCTTTTCTTTTTGGCCAGGCTTTATTTTATGTTTGTGTTCCCCTTCCCACTGTTTACATAATGGAGTTGATTGTCTGTAGTTATTGATCTTCTTGGCTTTTTTTTGTGTTTCGTTCCTACCCTCTTTTGCCTCCTCCTCCCTCGTAATTCAGTCGCCCCCCCCGCTGCACCTACGTTGTTTTTTTCCACCCTTTTTCCCCCGTTTTTCCCGTCTCCGAGTTTAGGTTATGTTCTTATCTTTTCGCTGGCCTCCAGGGTTGTTAGTCTCCACCACACCGGCCATGCTTTTTCCTTTGGCCCTTGTGTGCTGCAGTCTATTGTTTTTGTCACAGACATAACTTCCTGCTACGCGGTTATTTTTTTTTTGTACTTTCTGTTGCTTATGGGGAAGCGCCAGAAATCTCGCTTCGGCTGGGCTCCTTCCTCCCCTTATCCTCGTTTGATCTCCTCTATTATATGCGGTCACAAACTGCGATCTGTCAGACCGATTTGGTGAGTATTCACGACGCCCCTAGTGTGATGATTGGTACCTTCTCGGTTTGGCCTCTCGTCTATTCTTCGGTTTGTTAGAAACACTTTGTTCCCCTCTAGCCCCACAGAACCCGACCTTTCTCTTCCCCTTTTCTTGTTTTTTGTTTTTCTCAGCTTTTATTTTTTTTCATTGCGACATACTATTTATGGCATTTCATTACACTTTGTCTTTGGTGTTTTAGACCCAGCCACTAATGACTTTGTGTCCTTTTTTTCGTCTTTATCTTTGTTGTGCGTTTCGCCCTTCCCCTGCCGGCGTCGTTTTGTTTATTCTCCTAGTGTGCCCTGTCACCTGTCCCCCCGCAGTCCCGTTATTTTTTCCCGTTGCTTCCCCTTCACTGTCCCTCCCCGCCCTCTCTCGTCTTTCCCCCTTTTTTTTTCCGCTTCTTTTCCTTTCTTTTTATTTCTTTCATCTTTCGTTGTTTCCCCGTCCACACCTTACGCGCTAGTTCCTACCCATACAACTTGGACACGAGTCTCCACCTCTTAACCTTTCCCTTCTATTTTTGCTGACGGCGCCGTTCCACGCACTTTTTCTTTATCTCGTTACCGTTGTAACCCCCTCCCCCCCCCCTCGGATATCTCCCCCCGCGTTTGTTGGTTGTGTGTTGTGATAGTGTTGTAACAATTCTCTTACGAATCTATTAGAGTGCTTTTTCTACCTCAGCGATGGTATTGACAGATATATTTGTGAAGACGCTTGTAGACAAATATCTTTTCAGAGTCGCACCAGGTACATATATTTGGCGGCGCCATATTTTATTCCCACTTGTTTACAGTCGGTCACAATGTGTCTACCTTTTATCTCGGACTATATGTCCACCCCAATTATCCTTATGGTCCCCCTTCTTTGGTGGTCCAGTGTGTAGTGGGAGCCAGGCCTTGTACCCTTCGTACCTTTTTTTCATGTCCCCTTTTCCGTATGGCGATATAGTTATGTTTGTGTGATATGGGCACCATGGGTACAGTTCAAACACGTATTTTTGTACACCCCCCCCAGCTCCATTTTTTCTATTGCCACCACAACACCACAACACACACACTTTTTTCCTAATAGTATGTGAGGCTGGGACCCCCTTGCCGCACTGCAGGAAAGTGCCAGATTGAGATTTTTACATTGACTAGTTCTGTATCGTTAGTGTGTGTGTTCCCCCCATGAATCTAGTTACTTCCGCCGACTGTCACTTTTTCTTTCTCACTTTCTGTCCGCTTGTACATGCACCCCCTCACCATTTAGGATTACCTTTCTGCTCCCCCCCCCCCTGTTTGTGTGTCTTGTGTGTTTTTTGTGTAATAGTATTGTTTATTGATGTCTATTCTTCTGCTCGTCCACGTGGCTCAAAGATGGACATTATGTACCTGTTTTGCTTTTTTCACAGCAGCAGCACAAACACGACCCCTCCACCATCCATTTTTGTTATTCTGCTCCATAAATTAACGACGGTTGTATATTGTGATGTATTGTAACCCTTTGGTTCATTTTGATGCAGGTGATGTGTCGTGACTTTTTTCTGCGGCAGGGCGTCCTTCACGATCTCTTTAGTGTGAGGTTCGCCGTAGCTGACCCCCACTTTCCCGCCACCCCCCACTTATTAACACTAGTATTGTCACGGTTATGCATTATGTGCAAATATCTTTTGCTGGTGTTCCGGTGGCTTCCACGTGTCCGGTATGTCATCCAAAGCTTGAAACCCCCAGTCAGCACCACTTACCTGGTTTTAGCCCATGATAGCAGCGCACTATTGGATTTTTTCAACACTTCTGGCGGACATCAATTATGCATTCAAAATAAGTTACCAAGCAGGGCCCCCCTTCCTCAGTTTCGATGTTTATTTGTATTTGATGGTCACATTAAACTAGACACCACCCCATTTTCCCCTAATGAGAAACGCCCACTTGTTTTCATCCTTGTGTCACCCGTGTGTAGTCGACGTGACCACACCCGCTGATTGTCCCCCCGCCACTCTTAAGTGATTTTCTTAAGGACGACTCCGCTGCACGAACTTCTGGCGTGAAAAAAAATTATTTTATTATCCAACTGTTAACCCTCTCCCACAACTTTTGATGTCCGCTAAACTATACCTCCTCTAAATTCCTAGATACAGAATGACCCAACATCACCCTGGAGTGAAAAAGGCGATAATATTGTTTAGTGGTTTTGTTCACACACGAGCGAAATACTGCCAAAAATCCCCCTTAGTGTGTCACCACATTTGTGTATCTATTGATGCACTGATACTGTTTATGTGGTGTGTGTTTTGTGTGGTGTCTTTTGTTGGTGTTCGTGATGCCCCCTTTTTCCCGTGTGTGTGGTGTGGTTGTCCGTGTGTGGTTGCAACCTAAGTGCCGGTCTTTTATGCGTCTTTTTCTGTAATAATATGTGCGTGTAATTTTTTTCCTTTCTTCTCGTGTGTTTTTTTTGACAGTTGTGGGCAGCACTGTGTGTTACGCTTTTCTTCTTATATGTCCCTGCTGAGCCTTTTTTGTGTGTGTTTTTTTTTCTTTTTACCCCTCCCGTGTTTTCTTATTAATTTTCCCAGCGGTCGCTGGTGTTCGCGCGCCCTGGTCCGTTTGTGCCGCGATGTTTTGTCCCCGGTGTTTTTTCCTGTGTGACGGCCCGGTGGTGGAGAATGTGTATGGTGTGCAGTCCTGTGCGACGGTCAGCTTAGTGTTTTTTGTGAACGTATGCTTCCACGATGTATGGCGCTTGAAGCTTTTCGGCACACGTCTTCCTTTTTTTTTTTTAGTGCCAGTTGTGTAGTGGCGTGAGCTGCCCCCATTGAGACGGTGGACTTTTTTTGCTGTTGGCACGTGTCACTACCGGTGAGCAGCGTCCCAGTTTCCGGGCAGATTCCCCTGCCACACAGCGATTTTTTTTTTTTTTTCCCTCTTTTTCGACCTTTGTCTTCCGACCTCTATTTTTCGCGTGCCCATTTCACGTTCCCATGATCTGTGTCACGCTCTTATTTTCCTCGCCCTCTCTTCGCTCTTCGCCTTTTCTTTTTTTGCTTTTTTTTTTTCCCCCTTGTGCAGTACATCTCTTTCTTTTTGTCAATTGAGTGTGCGATGTGTTGCTTTCGACCCTTTTTTCAAATCGGCCAGTTTGTCCCGTCAATCTTTTTCGTTCGTGTTTCCTTCTCATCCCCATTTTGTGACCGTACCCCCCGCTGAAGTTTTCTTCAGGCGTATCATCCCCTATTCAGTTGTCAAGCCTTATCGGAGTTCAGATCCCCCTGGTCCCGCGCACTTCTTTTTTTGCACCTCATTGTGTCCGCTGTCAGACGGACTCCCGCCATTGGACAAGTTTCTCTCCCCTTGTCCCGGTTTCCTAGTTGTCCCCCCCCCCCCCCCCCCCCCCGCTTTTTGTTCATTTTTTTTTCCCCCCCCTCTTCCCCTTCCTCCCCCCTTCTCGCGCCCACTGCAAGTGTCTGTGTGTGTTGGTGTTCCGGTCGTACACACACACACAATTGGTGGGGTGTGTGTGTACTTAGATCAGACAATTACAAACATGTCGCACGCACTAATTCCCTTACAGCACATACACACAGTTTGTGACCTGACCCGTGTTACTTCCTATCCTTTTTGCCTTAGGAGGAACAGTCTCACACACTGATAATTACAGCAAATAATTCGTATACAATCACTTTAAAACGCTCTCCCTGATTATTTTGTGCATCCGCCCCCCCCCCGCGAACACAGTTAGACCAGACCGTTATACAGAATGAATTTACATGCAGTTGGTAATTTGATGAGGGACATTGCCTTATTTGTACCTAGTCCCCCCCTGTGGTTTGTTTTCCATTGTGTACGAGTAACGAGACCCCCTCTGTTTCATGTTTTCTCATGATTAGTATAGATCCCGCCCATGGTAGCCTCCATCCACAAGTTGTCTCTCTCTTTTTTGTTTTTTTTTGATCGTTGTTCTCTCGTTGGTTTTGTTGATGACGAAGCTCCACTCTCATTTATGTCTTTCCGCATTGATACCACCCAACATCAGTGTGACTAGACTTGTTTGTTGTGAGCTCACGTATACCCGGACCTTGTTATATGGTCACGTGTACACTATTTAGCAGGAACAATTAGACATGTTTTTTCAGATGTGATACTTACTAACTACACCCACCAGTGGTCACAATGTACATAGTATCCTTGGTTTGTTTTCAAAGTCAGCTGCCACCGGCTCATATTCTCTCATGGCTTTCCTTAGCCTCGTTTGCATAGATACGCGATTGCCACCGTCTTTTTCGATCTTCCTAAGTTCTGTTTTATTGTCGTGACATGAGAGGACAATTAGGTAACTCCCGAAACCACCTCATAACTCGTAAACTTATTTTTTTTCTTGATGCCTGTCCATGCTCTAATTCGTCTGGCCTTGGTTGGACTTGTGCTCTCTACGCACCCTCCGGCTTGTCACACTCCTGCCTATGACGCCTTTTTTGGTTTCTTGTCATTACCCGGATGTTTTCAGCGTACTGAGTCGTTGTTTATATTGACTGCTTTTCAGACCAGTCCCGAGCCCTCTACAGGGTCTCCCGGACACCCCGTTCTCTCCGTTTTTTCCTTTTTTTTTTTTTTTTCTCCAGCCCTTCGAGGCACCGCCACACAGAATAAGGTACAGTGGTCTCTTCACAAGTTTTAAATCTGAAATAACCTCTGACAATTTTTGGAATCATGTTCACTTTTCTGCTTTGTTGCAGTCTTCCTGGGCCACACTTGGCTCTGCATATTTGATCATGATTAATTTCCAGTGTCTGCTGTGCTATGCAGTGTATTCTGTTCGTGACAGTTTTTGACGGCATCTGTACTGCATCAGCCAGGAAAATAAGTTCTCCTAACCAGCTAGCACATCTATACGCATCCAAACATTTGAGTCGATTCATGGGTAATTGATAATATTAAAACACAAACACACACACACCACAAAATATAATCATATCAAGCAATTCTTTTTCTTGTCATTATATGCAGCCCCCCCCTCGCCATTCTACTGTGATCACTTCAATGCGAGGTATCTTAACAACACTTATTGCAAATTTGCCACGGTTCAATCTACAACCAAATACCACAATTTCATATCACGCGCCCTGCGTCCATCCATCATGCCCGCTTTTTAATGAAACATTGCATCTCGTTGTCCACCCCCGCAAACCAACGAACTCGACCTCAAGTACTGTGTGTGGCGCGCCTATTATTTGTATTAACGCTTACCAGGGTCGGGTTTGATTATGCGCCATTGATTAGGCGATTGGTAGTCTGATAACCCAGCCGCGCCCTGTATTGAACTGTTTGTCGTTATGTAGTAGAGTGACATAATGCGCTACCGCTTGCAAGATGTTGTTTTTTTGTGTGTTGGGGTTGTGGTTTCGTCTGCGGTGGCCAAGCTCGCTCTGGCGTGGGTATGTGAGCCCGTACTTCCAGGTAAGCCCTTTCCGACGCTCCCCCCTTAGCCACTGAGCCCTATTTAGCTAACCCGGCCTCCGTTTTGTGGACTTCATGCCCCCCCCTGGCCCTTGGTTTGTGCATTTGCTGCGGCCTCTTTTTTTTTTTTTTCGAGACCCCCTTCTTTGCCTTTCGGTGCGTTTTTGTTGTTGGTTTTTTCCTTGTTGTTTCTTGCAGCTTCGATTTTCCGCTCTTCTTTTTGTGGTGTTCCGGCCTTGACTTTGTCGTTCACTTCCCTGTCGGCCCTGTGGTTGTGTTGTCTTGTGCGCCACTGGGGTAAGTGCCTGCTATGGTTTTTTTTTTTTTTTGCCCTGTGTGTGCTGTGGGGTTTGTTGTTGGATTTTCTTGTGTGGTGTATTTTTAGTCGCTCTCTTCGGCTTTTTGTTTGAGGTGGCTGTGCTCCTGAGAGTAAGGTTCTCTTCTTGTTGGCTCGTCGCTGTCTCTTGGCTATCAATTAGTTTTCACGGGTACCACAGACCCGGCCTCCTGTATGAGATCTCGGAGTCTCATTTTTGTTGTTTTGTCTCATGTGACGCTCATGGAGTGTTTTTTCTACACACAGGTTGTCTCTACTGCTTTTTGGGAATACCGTAGTCTCCTCCATCGAGCAGGGGCACCCCCCCACACTCCTGGTCCTCGGCTCCTCCCCCTGAAACCCTCATTACCTTCCCTCTAGTCCTCCTTACCACTCCTTTTTCTAGTCTTTTTTCCTTTGTTCCTCTTTACTCCCCTCCTCGCTCCTCGCGTCCTTTATCACAGAGTTTCACAGAAGTCCCCTCATACAATAAATACACAGGAGTGAAAAGCTGTGAGTCTAAGTAAAGCTACTCTACGCACAAACTTTGGAGCTAAATCCCAATTCCCATATGACACTTCGGCAAGGATGAATGCACAGCAAAAACTTTCTCATTTTCAGTCACCAAAAGGACTAACAACTGGTAGCTACAGGCTATCAAGGCCACGCCAAGAGTACTTGAGGTTAAAATGTGGATAGTGCCAATTTGGTATTTTTTCTTTAGATTACCCAGAAAACGATGTAGACTGACTGAAAAGTGATGAAATTATTATCTGGTCATGTCCCACCCTTCTGATGCCAAATGCGAACTGAGCCACAAATCCTAATCAGAGGCTCTGATGATTGAATGATTCGAGACGTGCCGGAGCTTATGAATTAACAGAGACAATGAGCGTCTACCGTCTTCCAGAAATATGTAGAATGGATGACCTGGGCTGTTTAAAATCATACAACTGCACAGTGCCAGCTAAAAATTCTATAAGCAATCTGCCCTCTCAGATCTACTGTCTTCTTCGCGTTTGTTGCTAAGGCATTTCCCGTTTCGTTTCCTGGATTTTTTTTTTTTTTTTTTTTCGCCTCCGCAACAAAGTTTTCAAATGACACAGAGGGGTAGTAAGTGCCGAGTGCAAGGTAGGGCTACACAAAAATACTGCAATTGTTGTTTTATACATTTCGACTGTAATAACTCTAGTTAGGCTAGTATGCAGTCCAACAAAGTTGTCTTCGGATGCAATAACCCCCACGACCCTACCCGCCCAAAAGATCGATCTGCAAAACGATCGGAGACCTGAAACTAGTATGTTAAAAACAGCAGAGTAAGAGCAGACGAACACCGACAGGCCAAGCCAACAGATACTGCAGCATACAAGCATTACTACAGTAAAATGGAACTCACCAACACTATAATCTGTTGGAAAAATTTCAGAGTAACTTCACGAAATTGTCTAAATGCAACACTGCCACTCTTCGCTGTGGTTAACCCGATAGTCTTTCCTGGACACCGACACCTCAGCCTATCTAGCGGTCTCTCTTGACACCTTGTCCGCCATAGCTAATAATCATTCGTCCTTACGCATGCGCAGCAATTTGTCATCAGCAGAAAGCGAAAAAGCTTATATGCAGAGCGTGTACGAATGTTTGTTGTGAGAACAATTGCGGGTTTAATAAAAAGTACAAATTGAATCTTGACAATTCTATTAGTTGGGGTAAACAAACAACAAATTAAAGTTGAATTTCTATTAGCACAGCAATTTTGTGATGGTATCAGCCTCTTAACGCGCACTGCTTACACATAGACTAGCGTTACCTCGCAATCATTTCAGGTTCGTTAAATCGGCGACATTGAGAGATCAATGACAGGCCCAGACTCCGATTCAGAAGACTATCCATATGACATATAAAATTTATTCCAAAGGCCTTTTTGCATATAGTGGACGCCTTTGCACTACCGAAAAAATATCTATCACCCACACACACACACCACACACCACAACCATTGGACAAACACCGTACAAGGACACACACACACACCCTGACGGAACACTTGACACACGCATACGCGCGCACCACACACACGCACACACACACACACGACGCGCGTGCGCTCACACCACACACACACCATCACACCGCGGCGCACGCACGCATTCGGCGAGCGCGACATGGCACTCAAGAAAATGACGGTACACTTTGACCACTGGTCGTGCACTTCCAGTTTTTCGCGCGTACGCCCCCTCACATTATTTCAGCCACCGCCCATCACTCTTCCTCTCCCCGAAACCTTCCAGTTTTCGTTGCTACACCCCCAAACACACAACCACACAACCCTCACACTTCCACACCCCACGACTCGCACACACCACCACACACACAACACACACACCACACAAAGGCACTTGCCCTTGCACACACATGAGCAACACGCACGCAGTCTGTCTCGTACCTCACCTTTCAGAATCCTGTAAGACAGGACACCGGGAGGGGCGATGAGGAGGTTGAAGGGGGGCGTGGGTGGGGGAGGAGGTGATGGCAAAAAGTTTTTTTCGTCTAGGTAATTGTGATGAGCGTTTTAAGAGTTGGATTTGACAAGTTTTAACTGGAGTGACTGATGTATTAGGCTAAAGTTAGTTGACTGTTTTCTTTCCATTTATTTCCTCATTTTCTCTTCATCCATTTTCTTTTTCTTTTTCTTCTTTTTTTCTATCCTGCCTTTCTTTTTGTCTGTCTTTCTTTATGTTTCTTTTTTAAAATTCTGGGGGCTGCAGCCCTCCCTCCCTCTACCTCTACAACACTGTAGGCCTACATATCAGCACACACACACATACCACATCATAGCACACCACACACTACAACATAGACGGACAGACAGACGACAGACGACAGACCCCAAACACACACACACACACACACACACACCAGCACACAAACACACGTACGCACGCACGCACGCACTCACACCAACGCACGCACGCACGCACACACGCACGCCACACGCACGCATGCACCCACGCAACACCACACACACACCACACACAACACACACACACCACACACACACACACCCACACCACACACACACACGGTCAGGGAGCGTAATGCACTTTGCATTTCAAGTAACTGTCAATTCTTGATTGCTTCTCCATTGGTATGGGGGGGGGGGGGGGGGGGGGTGGGGGAGAGGGAGGCGGGATGAGAGGTGGTTCGTATGGTAGGGGGACGCGATGGTCGTTTTGTGGTTTTTGGTTTTTTTTGGTGTGTGGTGTGTGATGTGTGTTGTGTGTGTGTGTGTGTGTGTGTGTGTATGTTTGTGATGCGGGCGTGCGTGCTATGCGTGTGAAGTGCGGGCGGTTGGTTTAGCACCTCAGAATTTCTGCATCCATCTATCTATCTGCCACTCTATGTCATATTGGACTAAGAGCGTCTATCTATTATCTATCTATCTATCTATCTATCTATCATCTTATCTAATCTATCTATCTATCTATCTCTATCCGCCTGCCTATCATATCTATCTATCCTATCTATCTGTCATACCACCTACCTACCTACCACCTAGCTATCTGCCTGTCTTGTCTAATCAATCTATCTATCTACCATGTCTATCTTTCTGTGGCTACGCTCAACACTACCTAGAAATATGATGTTGATGCTGACATACATGCACCTAAACTGCTCTCTCATCTCTCTCTCCTCTCCGAAACACCTCTCTCTCTCCTCTCTCTCTCTCTCTCAGTTCTCTGTCTCTGTCTCTCTCTTACACACACACGCACGCACGCACGCACGCACGCACGCACGCACACACACACGCGCCGCGCACACACACACACACACCACACACGCAACGCACGCACGCACGCGCCAGCCACACACACACCACCACACACACACACACACACACACAACACACACACAGCCTTGATAAGAATTTGACTGGCTAGGGAGACTGGTTCGTTTTACATTTACATTCATTTGTTTTGGGGACGAATGGTCTCATTGTTTTCTCAGATTTAACCTGCACACTCAATTAATCCAGCCAAGTTTCCTACGTCAGAATCAACATTGACACCAAGCAACGTGAAGCGGTAATGAATACAGAATTTGGACAAAAAAAAAACCGGTACCAGACCTGCTCAGTGATTACGAGGAAAAGATTTGGTAAGCCGAAGACGGCATAGAAAACACCTTTCTTGTCTTGTCCTTGAACACAAACTGTGTGAAAAAAAAAAAAAAAAAAAAAAAGAGCCAGAAGAAAGAAGAAACAAGGGCACGAAACTGCGCTCTGGTTAACAAGGAAGGCACGTTTTTCTTTTTTTGCTTTCTTTTCTTTAAAACACAAAAAAAAAAAAAAAAAAAAAATTCCAACATATCGCGACCCATAAGGCTTCCACGGTCTTTCACTCCAGCTAAGATCAGAATTTTCAGACTCAAATGTACGGTCTGTTCCGTTGTACGATTCAGAGATTTAGGGAAGAACATGCTCCAACACTCACATGTTCAGAGACATTATTTAAGCTAGCAGGCCTACCTCGGGTGCAATCTTCAACCTTAGATGGCTTAAAAGTTATTTCCACGTTCGGAAGAATCAAAACAGAATTCTGTAGAGAGATTAGGGCAAAGTGAAACGGGGTCTGGACTGGTCAGACACCTACGAAAGCCTCCTACTATTACAAGACAGGCCTCGGACGGAACCCTTAGAGGGAAAAGGAAGGTGGGATTACCTCGACAGACCTCGGCGCCAGGGCATGGATTCCGGAAGACAGCTGGAATGACATGGGGCCCATTTCGAACAGGTCAGCCGGAACCCTGTCCGCTGGAGGAGTGTTACTGCATCCCCCGCCCCCGATTCTTAGGGGATCTCCAAAGGTTAAGTCGGATTCTATCGAAGCATTGAGCCGAATGAAGAGAGACCAACGGCCCCTTGCATGCAACCGCTCGACTGGCAACATCAGCGTGGCCGCTGGTTCAAATGAGCCTTTCTCTTCTCGGTGATGTTACCCCCCCCCCCCCAGGGTGACCCTCCCCCCCCCCCCCCCCCCCCCCCCCCCCCACCCCCCCCCCCCCCCCCCCCCCCCCCCCCTTTTTTTTCCGCCATCTAGCCTTCAGTGACATCTTAGCTGGCAATATCCCCCCAGCTGTTCATTTTAACACCCTGTTACAGCTGCACCGCTCCCCCTGAAAAGTCTCGGGTACTGGTAGTCATAGTCAGCAGTTGACATCAAATTGTTCTGACAACCCACCAGAGGAGACACTGCACTGGGTCTATAACCACTTCAGTACTATTCAGTGCGTGCCTGTTTTGATCAAAAGTGCACGGGACTCCCACCACCCACCTAAACCCTCTGTTGACGACAACAATTGTATTAAGGTGCACAAAACTTACTGCTTCTGTAAAATTGGGACACTAAACACTGTGCCGGGAAAAATGATTGTGCACAACCCCCTCATTCCGATGGAAAAAAGACTCGCACCAAACAAAAAAAAAAAAAAAAAACAAAAAAAAAAATATTACAAAACCAGAACATTTATTAAGTTCTACACAGACGACGACGATTACAATGATTAGCTATATCCATCTAGCTCTCCCCCCTCCCCATATTTACACAGAGGACGATTACAATAATTAAGCTCTATCCATCTAACTCTTCCTCCTCCCCATCTTCCATCCTTACCGGCCTAGAGAAGAAAAGTTAGTTTCAAAGTGAGGTGACCACACACACGCGAAAATTGAAACAAAATTTAAAAAGAAATTACAGCTAGTCCACCAGAAGACAGGGACAAAACAGAATTACAAGACGAAACACGACGCGTTTCGACCTCTTAAGCCTTCTTCAGGCAAGATAAAACAGCATTCAGGACAATGAAAACGAAGAACGAACAGTCACTTGTCTCTCGAATTCGGCGCAGGATGGGCATTGAAACAAAAACGAAACAGAACAAAACAAATAAACAAACGAAACGAAAAAAACAAACAAACAAACAGAAAACACCCAGTTTCAACTTCTTTTGGACGAACTATAACAGCATAAACATAAAGAAACTCAGTTCCCAACACTCACGCTCCACACTTTTAAAAGTCAGTCCATCCACGCTGTTGATTCTGTCTGAATAATTATGATAATGTCCGTTTATTATGAATACATTGTCCTCGTGAAGGACAGGACAAGCATTGCCAAGGACCAATGCCATCACTCATCCTTCGGTCCTCTGCAACACCACTTACCAACGCCAGCTCTATGTCCGCATGGAGATCAGGGCCGGAAGCGGAGCTGGGCCAGTGACCGGCGTCACTCATTCTGAAATTCTCTGCGACACCAGTCACCAACGCCAGCTCTATGTCCGCATGGAGAGCAGGGCCGGAGTTGCCCAAACCGGCGTCACTCATCCTGAAATTCTCTGCGACACACACCACTCGCCAACATCAGCACTAATTTACATGGAGATCAGGGCCAGCATTGCCAAGGACCAGTGCCATCGCTTACAATCCTACAGTCCTCTGCAGTACCAGTCACCAACACCACACACCGCAGTAACCATTTCTGTCCCGTTGTTCTGCTGTCCCTGGAAGTTTCGAAGCAGCAGATAAAACGATGGAGAGGCTGCCACCTTGAACCAAGGGGTTGGGCACTATTTGAAAAAAACAACAAAAAAACAACAACAACAACCAAAAAATGATTAAGTCTGGAAAGCGTGTGTGGGTGTGTGGCAAGAAGAGCGGAATTTTGTGACATAGAATCCTTTATGTAGTAAAGATAAACAAGAGAGAGAGAGAGAGAGAGAGAGAGAGAGAGAGAGAGAGAGAGAGGAGAGAGAGAGGAGTTATCTCCCATTAATACAAATTAGAAATTGCAGCATTCAGTATTCTTAACGACTTACCAACCTACAAAGCTTGTCTCTCCTGAACCAAACAGGAAATTACCCAAGAGACCGGGCAAAAGACTGAACGGCAAATTCAAAACATCTCAGTGTAAATAACATTAAAAGAAAATACGATTATTGTCCGACCAAATGTCTAAAGCTTGAAACAGTAACGTAGACATTTTCTTTTTCTTTATTTTCAGCTGCAACAACACAAGCTAATCCGCAAAACATTGTCACATTGCTCGGCATGCAAGAGAAACTGTATGATGATAATCATGAATGTGGTCAAATATCAATTCTACATTCTAACCGCTTAGTGATCATGAATTAAAAAGTTTTTTCCTAAAGAGATTTGACAGCAAATTTTATCATTATTCATCGTACTGAGTTACACATAAATGCAGATTTCTAGCACAAATCCATATCTGATTTGTGTTTTGACCCTGGTATAACCCCAATCAGTTTTTTGGAATAAAAGTACTCAGTCTGAAATGGAAATAACGCATCCTTCTGCCACATTCTTTGAGAGTCACCTCGAAAGCTTGTGTGTACAAACAGAATGAGTCAGTCGCTCTATAACCCGACCCGAAATTTTGAAAAAAACCCCAAACAATCAAACAAAACACACACACACACCACACACACACACACACACACACCCACACACACACCGCCATGGTGAGGTCTTTGAATACCTTTTAAAAACCATCAAAAGAGAGGGTCTTTAAGAGCATTTCCAGCACAATCGAATGTAGTTCGGGGTTGTTTTCTGTCCTGATCGACGCGAGCCCATCTCAGGTCAAACTGAATCTAAACTAATCACAAGGCTTTCAATCATCGATACTTAATTCATAACAAACAAAACACAGAGCAAACCACCCCCCCCCCCCCCCCAAAACACACACACACACACACACACACACACACACACACACACACAAATATCGCCTGTCTCTCCAGGTTGTGAACTCCCACGAGAAGTGATTTACAATTTAAAAGCACTACAATTTTAAGCACTTGCGATCAGGCTCAGCAAACCAGTTCCTGGGAGTGTGGCATAGCAGTGGACGCCAGAGGAGAGGTGGCAGCTCTCCTTGAGAGGACACTGATGTGAGAGATAAGTGTTGGGCGAACGCAGACAATCTTCCGGCCATGTGGGTGGAACGGGGCGGGTCTAGCCTTGTCGCCGGGGACGTCTCCTGGAGATTGGAGGGCGATCGGCGAAGGAGCGCTGCCTGACTGTGACTATCGTGGCCTGGAATACCGTGCTGTTTTTTTTGTGGGGTGACAGACATGGGGCACTCCTTATGGGTTGGGCTGAAAATTGCCCTCACGGCCGCAGGTCAGCGAGTACCTGCCGAATGTGCAGCGCTCCAGCGACTTTCGTCCCTGCTCCCCTTAAGGCGGCCTCATGCGGCACAGAACCAATCGCCACCCGAGCCTTGATGAAGGCCGCCCCGGTGGTCCTGAAGACACCCTGATGTTTGGGGGACAGCAGGCGACAGGCACCGACCGCCCATCGTCGGTCGAACAACAACCGGAAATTGAACCAACGTTCAAGACCAATTCCAGCCAAAACTTGGAACCAACATTCAAGAAGAACACAACCAGAAGTTTGCGCCCAATGTTCTAGAGGAACACGAGCTCGGAGAGACAAATACGACGACCCCCATTGAAAACTAACCACTACTGCCAGGCGACAATCGGTTGGCCACAAATATGCAGAACCTGTGTCTGCAGGGATTTAACCTTGTCCTTAAGGGCCTCAGGCGATAGGACGTAATCTCGCCCTCAAACGCAACGCAACGCTCAGCAAACGCGCCAAAGACAACTTAACGCGTTACTCCCAGGAGCATGTGAGGGAGTTCAGGTAAGCCTTATTTTTAACATCGTTCAAAGTTCCTTTGAGAAAAACACACATTTATTAACAGACAACAATTTGTTTCGGAGTTCGTGTGTATGTGTAGGCCCCCTTCGTACGACACCGTCACGTCCCAGCCAGAGTAACACTTGGTAAGACATTTAAGATGCAGGTGACGGAAAATGACCACAATGCTGAAGATGGTCCATTGCTGCTGCCAAAGCTGTTTCTTTCCAAAATTCAAATGACTAGAGTTATGGATCGCTCAGACACTTTCGTTTGCATGCATGCAAGATCTTTATTTTAGTGTAGTCTAAAGAAACAGTTCATCAGTAACCAGTAGGTGACATGTCCCTCTCTTCTCATCCCCCGTCTCTCTCTGTCTGTCTGTCTGTCACCACACACACACACACACACACACACACACACACACACACAGCACCACCCACGCATCCGCATGCATGTCTGCCATCATACTGATAGTGAGTTCAAGAATGGACATTGTATTTGAGCATCTGAACACATCAGATATTGTTGTTGTGATCACACACGAACTTACCAATATACAGAGAAGGAATTAGATATTTACATGTGAACTGTTTCAGAATACAGCCATTCTATGATGCAGGGGTGTACTCCCACCAAAGAGAAAAAATGCTTTCCGAACACCCTCAATGTTTGAGAAGTTTTCCGAGTCTACAAGAGATGACCAGCTTGAAGGCTTAGATGGTATTCTACTTTCTCCAGTTGGAAAGTTTTCGCCAGTTCACACGTGGTTGACAGCGGCAGCAAAGTGAACTTGGGTACAGTCAGATGAAGTAAGGTTAATGTTGCTTATAGCCCGGACCCGACCGAAGATACATGTCAAAACAGTGATGGTGGAATTTGTGACCCATTAAACCACGTCGCACACTAGAAGTCTGCTTTCTTTTTCTTATCGTCACTCTTGTTGTTTCAATAACGGAGGAGACCTTTTAAATCACTTGTTTAAAAAAAAAAAAAAGGTTTAAAAAAAGTAAAATGTCTGTCTGGTTTTGTTATTGGGAAGTTATTACAATGAAACCGGATCAGATAACATGATTCAAATTAGAGCTTTAAAAGCAATACTTTGAAACAAGTCTTACGCGCCGCCAAGATTGCTGTTCGGAAAAACAAGTGAAGTGTTATTATTGTTGGGAGCATGTCGGACGAAGACTCGATGTTCCTTGTTTGGGAAGCGTATGTTTTTATGGAAAAGTAAAATCTCTTCACCAAAGCCCGACGAAGATGAAACAGAAGGTTTCTACGAACCTTAAAACACGAAAAACGTTAGTCCAGTCCTAGCCCCCAAAGGCATGGCACACACCCGTTTACGGGCCGAAAAACTGCCGAAACTCGCGAATACATACCCCTTGACATTTGGACTGTTTTTTGTTTATTTATTTATTTATTTTTTAAAAAAAAAATTCGCTGAGACAACATCACGTGTCTTTGAGATTTCCGCGAAACCTGGAGCTAAGAACAAGATAAACCGAAAAAGTGGAAGATACAATTCCCACAGGAACCAGGTGAGATGATGATATGGTATAATACGATATAAGATTAATGTACTTTCTGAATACGTTGAACTCTGGTACGCCCACATGTGGTGAAGTGCTGCACAACACCTGTGGTAGAGGGCCCAGCCGACCCACACAGAAGGACAAGCAGCATTTTGGTGATTTTGTTACCAACAGAACTGCTCTTCTCTTGCATAGTCTGCACCATCTGGCATCGTTTGCCGAGAACCCTGTGCGTAGATGTAGGAAAAACAAAATTAGTAAGTGTACAGCAACTGCCACGCTGAAGAGAGAAATAGCTTGGCGATGAGAATGTAATAGTGGATCGACTGAGATATAAGCTCACTTGTCCCACAGGAAACCACGGTGTCTGTGTCACTAAGCCTACGTGCGATTTGTGTTGAGGTTGAACTCTCCATTTCAACCGTGGTGCGAAGAAATTAAGGCAAATCGAACAGAAAGGGGATCCAGTAGACAAGATAGTGGACGCTGCCATTGGGCTTAGGGGTAAAAACCCCAACACCAAACAACAGAAAATGTACAATGTTTTCGTATCTTGACATGCAACATTGTTTTCACCGAACTTATGTTAATTAGCCAGAGCCACACACTCACCCGCACAGGCAACACACATACTCGCGCGCGCGCGGCGCAGCAGCACCACACACACACCACACTACACACATTCACACACACACACAGCACACACACGACCATTCACACACACGCCACACACGCGCGCGCGCGGCACATACACGTAAGCACTCACCGCGCGCGCGCAGCACACACACACACACACGCACACATACACACACTATAGTGGAATTTTCTATTAATGGTGGTGCAGCTCCTTAAATTCAATGAAAACTGTCTACACTGTACGACGCCAAAGCATTGCAAACGCAAAACAAACGATTACATGAGACAAGAAACAGCACCCACACAAGCAAACAAAACCCCCAACAACGAATAAACAACAAACAACAAACACAGGAATTGATCATTAGTCTAGGCTGAGCTACAGGTTTATTAACTGTTCCAGTTTCTTTTTTGACTCTGATATGTAACAATGGTTCTTTTGGAATCATGGCTGTTTTTAGCTGTCTTTCCGTGCGTTTGTATATGTGTTTGTGTGTGTGTGTGTGTTTGTGTGTACGCGCGCATGCTCGCCGTTTTATATGTGTGCGTGGGGGTGTGCGTGCCTGATGTTGCGTGCGCCGCAGCGCGCGCGCGTGTGTGTGTTTTTCGTGCGCGCGTGCGTAACATGCGTATACAACTATTGATAAAAACTTCGAGTTTACCCATGCATTCGAGTTGCACTAATTGTAACCTTCATAGCTACAATACATATTTTCAGACAAAAAAAATTCAATTTAAGGAAATTTCTCGTGACCATTTTTTTTTTTTTCAATAATACACTAGAATATACCATCCGTGAAAATCAAAAAAGGAGTGAAACACTGGGAATGAAAACTACCACTAAATTACCCCTGGAAGGACCGGATGTCGCACCTCGCAGCACTGTTCAATTAGGTCTGTCCAGGTTTGGTATCCTTTTGTGTAAACAGCATGGATTGTAAAACGCGTATAGTTTGGTATAAGATCTGGCGGCCATTTTTTTTCTGAACACCATGGACAGATACGTCACTCTCCCGTTCTTTGTGTTGTACTGTCCCTAATTTTTTAAATGTGATTTTTTTTTTTCTTTTTTTTTTTTTTTTTTTTTTCGCCTGAAGAAGACTCAAAGAGGTTGAATGCATTGCGTCTTTGTCCTGTGCTTTGTTTGTCAATGCCTTTTGCGGTTACTTCTAAATTTTGCTTATAGTTTGGTTACTTACAGGGTGGTCCCTGTTACAAGCACTGTCACTCATACTAGTAAGAATGATAATTACAATGATGATGAAACCCCTAATGACGCATAATGAGAGATGAAGCATGACGAATAATGAGGAAGCATAATGATAGTAATAATAATAATAATAATTGGTAATAATAACAGCTGGTAATCATTATAATAATAGTAATAATGGTTTAACAATAACTACGCTACTACTACTCCTACATACTACTACTACCAAAAGAAAAAAAATAACATTAACAGTAATGATAATGCTAATGTTACGCTAAGTCGTTTGCTAGTGTCCAATACTGATCATCATAGGTCATGATTGTCATAGGTTGGCATTGTTAGATTTTTTTTTGTTAAGTCTAGGCACACCTGGTCCGTCCCAACCTCCCTGTAATTCTTCTTTCACACGTTCGTCACAGTAAGTCAAATCAGCAAATATACCTCTTCGATATGGCTTCAAGAAACTGTCTCTGTAATTCAGAACTCCTCCTTGCCCTTGAAAGGCATGGCGACAGACAGGCATCGTTCCCACGCTCAGTGACCACGATGAGGGCTCCAGAGTCCAGCCGTGAACCAGTTCACCAACAAAGCCGATCTTAGCGTTTCACAAGAACTTTCCAGTTGGAAGTCTGGCAAGTGTGTTCAGGGAGGTAGCTCTGACTCCCCGAACAGCTGATAGATTACCACTTTGGCGGAGATCATCCACCGCCAGCCAAAAGACGCAAAGGTTACCCCTATCTGACCAGACCCTTGCTGCAATATCAATGTCAGTTTTTTTTTTTACTTAATATGGAACTCGCAACGATAAAACAAATGTTTGTGTGTGTGTGTGTGTGTGTTGTGTGTGTGTGTGTGTTGTGTGCCTTTCCTACTGCATGATAAACCTGTGGTATTTCCACAAATGTTCATCAACGAGCAATGATGTACCATAGTGCAAGCCAACCCAAACACCCGAGCACAAATGTCCCTGAACGCTTGAAAAGCTGTCAAGTTTCATAATACCAGACTTGGTACGTTGATCTTTCCATGATAGCTTGGCATTGTAAAGTTAGGTAGGTGCCACTGAAGTAACATCAAGCTTCTGACTATGACCCAATCATATCTCTGAAATTTTCATTTCCATCAGCGAAACTGTGCATTTTGTCTAGTAACCTCACGCAAAAAATATTCAAGAGAAAGACACGACCCTGAACACGAAGTTTGCTTCTATTAAGAAAATGAAATCTGCGTAGAACTAAATTGAAAACATCGTTTTTGTCACTTTTGCAATATCGCACCTCAGTTTTGTCATTTCTGCATTGTTACAGAGCTTAGGTGGTCTACTTTTCTGAAAAAAAACCCGCGCCGCCCCCATCACTAAATAATCTCCTGATTATCAAGCAACTTATCACTAACCGTCGGCTGAAATAGAGATTTAAAAAGGAGTCTGGCCTGCTATGAACTCACATGCTGGACTGATGATTGCATACCATAGACCCATTAGGCATCGAGGGTTGGGGTGGGTGAGGTGTTTGAAAAGAACTGGGTGGACGAGAGGACGCAAATCGTGTTTCGCCATATAAACACGTCAAGCATTGAATGAGGTTACAAAGCGAAACCTTGTATTTTATTTTATTTTATTTTTTTTTTTACCATATTTGAAGGACATCATCGAGTACGAACAACGACCTTAACAAAAGCACAAGCCGATCTAACAATCATCGGGTCACTCGACAGGAAAAACACCACCAATCTGAAATCCTTTTGGTATCCATAGCTGTATATGAAAACAAATGTGATGTCCCATTTGTGCAGTACATGAAAACAATGAATGAAGTAGTACATTCTAGAATGACAGTCATCATGCGCACAGCTCGTAAATGTATAACAAAACACGAAACACTGGATTCTTAGTAATTCTACACGACAGCCGGCCCATGCACTAACTCGTAAATGTACACAGCAAGATAATTAGTAGTGAAACTAGACATATCCATCATCCCCCCCCCCTCAATTTAAGCAAAGCTATTGCATGGAACCCCTTTCTATGCAACACAGGATTCGCCGATACGAAGAAAAAAAGAAAACAAACCCCCTCCCCCCCCCCCCCCAAAAAAAAAAAAAACGAAAAAAACAAAGAAAAAAACAAAAAAACGTTGAGGGTGGACGGGCAGTCTGTGAGGAAACGAAACGGAATTTAAAAAAACATAATAAAAAATATATGCTTTTGGACCTAGACAGATGAAAATCCTTCACATCGGTGGACCATCCTAGTCTAAAATCATTGGAAAACAGGACCATTCCTATCGCCTGTTCAGAGACCTTTCGTCTGGTGATTTGGACTTGTCAGTAAGGACAACGGCTTGATGGAGCCTTTGCCCATTGGCAGGTAATGGAATACCACCATGACCTTTAATTTACGGGATTTCTTTCAAAACACGGCCAAAGTACAGAAACAGAATCCAGTGGCACCAGCGTGTTTGGGGGGAACATGGGGTTGGGTATCGTGTGGATTCAAGTCCTATCTTCGTGTCCTAGATTGGGTTTGCTGCCTGGTGTAAGTCCCCGATGAAATACCTTTTTTTTTATTCACCATGGACACACGACACACGCACGCACGCACGCACAAGCATGCACGCACGCCACACACCACCACACACACACACCCACACACACACACACATTGCACCAACCCACACACACACATCCCGCGCGCGCTTAAAGAAAATTTCAATAGGAAAAAAAGGGCATGGTCTAAACTAGTTTGTATCCACTCGTAACAAACAAACTCAGAACTTATCTGTCCATAATCTGGCTAGCAGTAACAGAAATATATCATTTGTAATGCTGAGAAGGTCCAGTTTTCACACGACAAAGAAGGCCTCTCACTATCGCACTTACATGGAATGATCAGATCGCCAACCCGCTACATGAATTCAAACAGGAGAATTTTATTAAAAGTTGCAGTGGAACGTATTTGTGTGACCTGTCATGCTTGAAGATATTTGATATGAGATATGTATAATATGTGCGCATCTTGATGTAGTATTAATTTTGCCTCTCTTCTCTCCTTTCTCTCTGTGTGTGGTGTGGTTGTGTGTGTGTTGTGGGTGTGTGTGCGTGTGTTTGGTGTGTGGTGTGTGTATGTGTGTGTGTGTTTGTGTGTAGTGCGTGTGTCTGTGCCGTGCGTGCAGCTGCCGGCCGCGGTGCGCGCGCACGCGCGCGCGCGTTGTGTGTGTTTGTGTGTGTTTGTGTGTGTGTGTCCCTCTCTCTCTCTCTCTCTGACACACCGACCAGATCTAAACAACAGCCTGCCTTTAAGAAGACACCAACAGAGGAATTGCATGGTATCCCCCAAGATATGATATCTGCTGCATGCACCCAACCACGGCCGATGAGTCGCGGGTACGGCAGTGAAGAGGTCCCCCCCCCCCCCCCAGAGTTATCCCCAGGGCCTTGGTTGTGGGTTTAGTCCTGAATACTCTGTGGTGTTTAGTTCCTTATGCTGTGACTGGTACACATACGATAGGGACTATTTAGAACGATTTTACGAAGCGTAGTGAATTTATAGAGACATAGTATATAAACATTGAAAAGAAAAACGGAAACTATTTACAGAGAAAGAAGAAGAAGAGAGAAAAATAAAGCATGACGCTGCTGCTCGCTGCTTGCTCTGATGATACAGAATAGGAGGGGTAAGAAATAATTTTAATTTCCCGCCCTTCATATATCACCTACGCACGCACGCACGCACGATCAAACCCAACCCACAACACACCACCACACACACAACCCACAACTCCGCCACAACACACACACACACCACACGCACGCCACGCACTCCGCACTCAGCCTCACGTACACACACACTCACACCCTCATTACCACCCCACACAACTACACACGCACGCACTCACCACTCACCTACACCAAGCACACACAAACAACACACACACCCACACACACACCCCACACCCACACACACCCACCCACAACCCCCAACACCACACACGCACAGTCACACAGAGATATGTGCACACACGGAAAAACGACATAGACACAGACAACAGACAGACACCAGACGACAACAGACGCCAAAGCTCATACATACACAGACGGTGCATATACACGACACATACACACAGATACTTCAAACACAAGTATGTAAATTCAATATACGTCCCACACATACACCCACACGTCCCCCCCCACCCCCACACACACACACACGTTCC